>JADOBS010302618.1:0-14707 GCA_015708375.1 Cydonia oblonga | reverse complement strand
GAGAGAGAGAGAGAGAGAGAGAGAGAGAGAGAGAGAGAGAGGATACCACAAACCGTTGTTTAAACTCAACCGAAAGAAAGAAGCTTTTTTAGCCCCTTTTTTTTTGTGTTTGAGGGAAGAGAGAGATCAGGCAGAAGAGACTAATTAAGTACAGGTTTAGATTTAATTAACCAAAAGATTATATTATAAATCAATGTGGTGGGTGCAAAAATTTATGGCCCAAGTAATGAGTCACTTCTTAATTTGAGGGAGTGAAGTTAGAATAAAGGAGCATGGTCAAACACTTTCATAGATTATGAAACATGAAAAATAGAAGGAAAGTGGGCCTTAAAAGAAAAGTATTTCTCATTGATTAAAAACTGATTACATTGGGGAATTTATACACAAAAGTTAATAAAGATTAGTTACCAACTAATGTAACTAATTAATCTTAATCTATGATTAGTTACAAAATAGTTACAGCAAACAAACTTCTTCACTAAGTAATTGCTGACTGTGTTGGTGACTTGGAGTCTAGCTGGGACTGTTGACTTGACTGAGGATGATGTGTGTCTTTACACCCCCTCAAGTTGAACGGAGGAGAGCCAAGTGAAAGCTTCAACTTGAGAAACTGAAATAAAGCTTTTAACAAAGACTTTGTGTGAATATTTGCAACTGGGAACAAATTGAACTCTGAGAAGATAGGCTAAGACAAGTTCCCTGATATAGTGATAGTCAATTTCCACGTGCTTAATGTGAGCATGAAATACTGGATTGGATGCAAGGGAAATTGCAGACACATTGTCACACTAAAGAACTGAAACTTTGGATAATGGAAAACCTATATCCTTGAAAATCTTACATATATAAGTGACCTCAGCAGATGTGTGAGCTAAAGAGCGATATTCAGCTTCAGTGGAGGAACGAGCAATAGTGTGTTGCTTCTTTGCACTCCAGCTAATCAAATTGCTACCAAGATAAACACAATAGCCACTAGTGGAGCATTTATCAAACACACATCCTGCCCAATCAGCATCCGAGAAGGCAGTGAGATTGAGTGAACTTTTCTTGAACCAAAGTCCTTCAACAACAGTCCCTTTGAGAAACCTTAATACTTTCTTAACAAGTTGAA
Organism: Cydonia oblonga; assembly: GCA_015708375.1. Taxonomy (NCBI): domain Eukaryota; kingdom Viridiplantae; phylum Streptophyta; class Magnoliopsida; order Rosales; family Rosaceae; genus Cydonia; species Cydonia oblonga. The sequence goes on along the minus strand of JADOBS010302618.1, from coordinate 13,596 downwards.
AATGAGTATCTCTAGGACAGTGAAGAAACTGACAGAGTTGATTAATAGCAAACAAAAGGTCAGGTCGAGTCTAAGTCAAATACTGCAATGCCCCAACAATTGATCTATATTCATGTGGATTTGATAGTAATGTTCCACTATGATCGAGCTTTTGAGTACCAAGAGGTATAGTGCAGGGTTTACTTCCATCCATGTGTGTCTTGAGAAGTAGATCCATTACATATTTGTGTTGAGATATAAAAATGCCTTATGAATTTATGTGTACCTTCCAACCTAAGAAATAATGTAAAGGGCCTAAGTCTTTGACTGGAAAAAAGTTGATTGAGTTTTTGAATGAAAGCCTTGCAGACTCAAGCACTAGGTCCAGTGACTAGTATGTCATCGACATATACTAGTACAACGACAAAAGTAGGCTCAAATGTAACAAACAAAGAGCAATCAGATTGAGAATTGTGAAAACCCAAAGAGATCAAAGTTTGAAACAATTTATTATACCATGACTTGGGGGCTTGCTTTAGGCTATACAGAGATTTGCTTAGCTTGCACACATAAGAGGGCTTCGATTTCTCAATAAAACCAGGGGGTTGTTGCATGAAAACCTCATCCTTGAGTGTACCATGCAAGAATGCATTACTGATGTCCAACTGATTCAAAAACCAATCAAATTGCACTGCCAAAGTTAAAAGTATTATGATAGTTACAGGTTTTGCAACTGGACTAAAAGTCTCAAGAAAGTCAACACCCTCTTGTTGATGAAATCCTTTTGCTACTAATCGAGCTTTGTATCTATCCAAAGTGCCATCTAGTTTCCTTTTAATATGAAATATCCATTTACATCCTATCATATTCTGATTTGGTGAAGATGGAACAAGAGACCAAGTTCTTGTGGATTGCGGTGCTTGAAACTCCTCAACCATGGCTTTCATCCAGTGATCATTTTAGAGGCTTGTAAGTAAGTGGTAGGAACAAAATTTAAATTATTAAGGGGATGTTTAGAGCCTTGGAGCTTGTCAAATAGAGAGGTATGACATCTTTCTATATTTTACAAGCATCCTGAACAAATACTAACTTGAGCGTCAGAGTGTTTTATTGCAGGTGCCTCTCCTCCTTAGTGATGGCAAGCGAAAGGTGGTGTCGAAAACTTCTTAACATGTTTAAAATTACTTGCTGGTGGAGAATTTAAATACCCAAAATTTTCAACTCCAACAAATGATACGCGAATGAATGAGCTGTAAGCATCTGCCAATTGTAGTTTTCATTGGTATATATACAAGCGTAGTTTAAAAAAAACTCCATACAATTTGAAATTGAGAATATTGAAATTTGGCCACTAGGGCTAGTCCAGTTGTATGGATGGGTTGAATGACGGATATGACGATGCTATATTCAGTGTGAATCACCATACACCAACCCAAATAAAAAATAAAATAAAATAAAATAATAAAAAAAAGAGGATTGATTCACGCCACACCTTTTTTGTGCACCGAAAGTTTTCTTTGAGTCAACCTTTTTGTTCCCTTTGGTCCTTTAAAGCTTTCTTTGCATCAGTCTGCAACTCTTATCCTGTGAGTAATCTTTATCATATCATCTCTTGATCAAGGTAAGAACACCAACTTCCCTTTCATATTTATGTGTATTAGATTCTTTTCTTAATATCCAATTAATCCACTTCTCAGGTTGATTAATAAGTTGACTAGTTATTTTCTTAGATTAGGATTTTCCAGTTCAATTTTGTTTCCAAGTCTGCTGTTGTGTGTGGTTGGTCAGTTTTGATGGATCTCAATAACCAGAGACCTGCTCAAGGTGGAGAACCTTCAATGGAGGCAGGTGATTGGAGAAGCGAATTTCAGCAAGATTCACGACGCAGAATTGTTCACAGGATGTAAGTATTGTTTGAAAAAAAAGAGAGGGAATATTGATCATCTGTGTACTGCTTTTTCGCTGAATTGAATCCTTATGTAGATTTTTGGAAATATATATATAAACAAAATCGGTTATAAGCTTTTAATCGAAAAAGAAACTTGGAGAGACACTGGAGTGTTGCAAATACAATACAAGGGATTACAAAGCTTGTTATATATTGTATTTTACGGTTTATTGTCTGTTTTGTGTCCTCTCCTTCTCTTTTTATTAGAAATTTGTAATTTACATTTGTACATGTTTCTTTAGTCGAGTCCTTTGTTCACTGTGATTTAACTTTTTTTTTCGGTAATCATGGTCAGTAGCTTATTTAATTGTCAATTACAGCCAGATCTGTAACACACGGAATTGTTCCCAAGATGTATGAGAAGGTAGAGTCTAGAAATCATGGACTTCATTGAGGGGAGAAAAATATTTACTGCTGGAATATCTTTTTAATTCTTTTTAGCTGAAATATTTAACCCTCTTACACATTGAAAATATGCAGAAATAGAACTTTGAGAGACGCAGGAAATAGAATAAAAGTATGATGCACGGACAGTCCCCTCGGTCGTGTCTTATTTCGTGTCATATCGTATTTCCTTGTGTTCAAACGTCAATTCTTGTTAATTAGACGCATCCCGTGTCGTGTCGTATCCCAAGTTCGTGTCCATGCATCATAGATACTAAACCATGTTATGTATATATATTGCTTATTGTCTGTTTAATTAGAGTAGCCCAGTTCTGTTTTCTATTAGAAATTTATAGCGAGTTCCATTTCTGCTTATTTCCCTATATTTTTCGTTTTGGACAATGTGGTCAGTCCTTTATTCGCTGTGATTTTACCTTTCTTTCTTGAGTAATCTGCCTGCATTCCTTATTTATGGTCGCAAGCTTATTGTGTCAATTGCATACAAAGAATGGAAACGTTGACGAGGCACCTTCCCTTCTCCGGGGAGGAGGGATTACGTGAACTCAAGAAGATTGCTGTAAGGTTTGAGGAGAAGACATATGTTGCTGCCTCAAGCCAGGTACTTGCAGAATTTGTGGAGTTCAAATCTCCGTTGTGTTGCATTCCAATATTGCATATGTCTATGTTTATTTTTCAACTTCATTGGTACGTATTGTGGATACTCGATAGCGTTGTAATCAAAGTTGTGTGTGAAATCTCTTTTTTCCAGTCGGATTACCTACGGAAAATTTCTCTCAAGATGCTCACCATGGAGACCAAGTCTCAGACCGCATTGTCCGCGACACCCCCCTCCAACCTGAAGCGCCGTCGCGTCCTTGCTTGACTTTCGTAGGTACCCATTTTTCAAAATGGTCCCCTAGAAAATGCAGCTATGTATGAAATAAAAAAACCTTCAGATTTCAGAGTTTCAGAAGCTCAAAGATTACATATTTAGTAGAAAGAAACAGATGTTTGTAATATCCATCACTATTCTGCCTCATTGACCTCATTTAGAAAATATCCGTTAAACTTTGGTCATTGAAAACCCCAAGGGGTTGATGTACAAGATTTAGTGTTAATTCTTCTTGTTCTGCACATCTCTATATCAACCATGTAAAACTCATGTCTTAATTATGTGCGACTGGTTTTGCTTTTAAATTCGTTATCTTCGTATTTTCTTGCATCTGCCTTTTTTCAATTTGCTTTTGAGATCCTTCGAGCAACCATGGATATAATCCTTCCAATTTGCATTTTAAACTAAACCATGGTACATAAATAGTTAATTTGCTTTGGTTCGTGATTCTCTTCTCTTGTATGGTAGTAATGACCATGCTAGTAATTTTTTCACTCACTTGTCTGTAAAAACTTTTTAAGTTTGACTTTTATGAATGACTAATTTGATATCAAATTATAGTTGACTGATTATACCAAATTATGACTTGGTCCAAATTACCTCAAATTCGGTAAAAATTTCAATATCAAAAATCATAATCAAACATAAATGTACAAGAGAGAAAAAGGAATGTGTAGCAAACTTTCCTATAAATTTTTTTCTCCAAAAACACTTTCCTATATTTTGAGAAGAGGAAACATGCATATCATTGTTTGAGAAGAGGAAACATGCAACATGTCCTTTGCCTTCACTCCCAAGAAACTCTCTGTTACCTACATCTCTATATATTAACCACCACCCCTTTTCTCAAACCAAAATCCACGTCCCTCTCTCTCTTGTTCTTCTTTGTATTGAGCGAGCAAGCATGCATCAGCCAAAAGACGATCACATGATCGAGATGGTGTCTGCCGAGTCGACCACCCGCGGTGATAGAGTTAACCTCAACAAGTTCTTCGCCAACGTAGAGTCCGCTAACTACATGCTCAACGAGCTCGAGCGGCTCCAAGTCAACCTTGAAGCCTCTCACGAGCAGAGCAAGATGGTGCTCCTCAATTCCAACGTCGGCAAGGGCCTCCGATCTCGCATGGATGAATACTTCTATATCGCTCTTGAGACGGCTAAAGTCCTCAAGCTCCAACTTGATGCCCTCCACCGCTCCAACCAGAGCTTGCCAGATGGCAGACTCGGTTCGGTAATGGACCAGACTCGTCTTCTATCAACTGCCTCCGAAAGAAGCTCGTGGCCTCCATGAACAGCTACAATGCTATGAGGCAGAAGATCTCATCCGAGTATCGCGAGGCCGTACGGCGTACGTACTACATTGTCTCGGCTGAAAACCCCGACAAGAAAACCCTAGACAGCCTCATCTCTACCGGTAAGGACAAATCCTTTATTTTAAAACCCCATTAAACGTAAAACTAGAAATTTTTCGAGTAATGTTAGTCTAGCAACTAAAATTTCGACTTAAATTTTAAATCACGTTTTGTAAACTACATGATGTGGTAATAAAATAAGACTTTATGATTTAAAGAACCACACATCATGTGGTTTAAAATGACGGTCTTACTAGCGTTAACTGTTTAATATGTGTGTGTTGAAGTTTCAAATAATGGCTGAATTTTCAACATATGTTTAAGAAAGTTGTCGAATAATATTTTTCTGTATTTTGATATTAATCACCTCTAACTCTATAAGAGAAAGTGGTCAATTTTGTTGTCCAATTAGCATTATTTAAATTTGTCACTCACACCCACAACTATTGTTTGTTTCTTAATTAATGATTTTCCATGCATTCATGCAGGAGAGGAGGAAATCTTTCTGCAGAAGGCACCCAGGAGCAAGAGATGAGGAGCCAAGTCCTGGGCCTCCTGGCCACGGTTCACGACCTGGACACGTTTAAAGAGTTCTGGGAGCGGCACGACACCGAAAACACATAGAGAAGAACTTGCAGGAGCTGCACCAGGTGTATTTGGACATGGCTTTGTTGGTCGAATCCCAGGGCGAGCAGCTCCGAAACTAGAGCGATCAACCAAACAGGGAAAGACACCTGCAACGGAGCTGAGAGGGGTGAACAACGGGAAGAAGAAGCTGAAGAGGCGTCGAGTCTTACCAGAAAAAACATCCACAAGTGGATTGCGTTACGATTATGTTGTTGCTGCTGATTGCGTTGGTTTACATTGTCAAGGTGAAGCCATGGAACAATAAACACCACCATAGGTTAAGACATAAGAGAAGAGACCACAGTTGAGACATTAATTTTATTTTTATTTTTTCAATTGAATTGCAAACTTAAGTTTTGTATAATTAGATTGAAAGTTCTAGTGGAATTTTTATTTTTTGTGTTCTAAGATCTTATAAAATATTTATCAATATTTAGGCATCTATTTTCACTAGGATAATGCTTATGTCTCCCATGGGAACCTACTTATTTCTTCATTTATAATTAATATAAATTTACCGTATCAACTTAGAAACAGTTCATAATTTTTATCATCATTTAAGAATCATTCAATTTAAAGATCTTTAACAATTCATATCCATCAAACAAATTATGGACTCGTTGTGAGGATACTACTTGTTACCAAAATCGTGAATTGATTTGACATACATGGATGGCTAAACAATCTCTAAATTGAATAATTTTTTTTAATATATAATCTTTAAATGATGATAATGATTATAAACGATTCTGATTTTAAAATTTGTATAGTGAACAAACATAAGGAGATAAGTTTCTTCAAAAGGGAACACAAGTGTTATCCTTTTCACTATTGTGCCAAAGTGGAATTCGCTCAAGCACCACATGATAAAAGTTCGTGTGTACATTTGGCGCTTGAAAAAATGCCTCCTCTGTTAAGTTTCGTTAGTTTTCCCCTTCAAAAAAATAAAAATAAAATTAAAAAAAATAATAATAATAATAACTCTGCTGACGTCCACATGGTGACGTTTCAAAGCCCATTTTAAATTCTTATCACTTTCTCTTACTCACTTTTTTAATGATAATACTTGCATCCACTTCGTCATATTTATATTCTTTTCTACAAATAAGTATTTTTATTGTATAAATTTTATAATTGAAACTGTTTAATTCTTTATCTTTAAAAAAATTATTAGAATCGAAGATTTTAGTCATTTACGATAAACCTTCATTCATTTAATACATTTTTATAATTAAACGATCTCAATTCTAATGAACTTTCATATTTATCAATAATAGTCAGAGTTTAACACTCAATTTCATAAATGTCATTTTTTTTATAAAATCTTTTAAATATATAATTAAAAAAAACAAAAACAAAAACAAAAAACTCACTTAAATAGACGTAAATATCCTCAAAATGAAAACCAAATAAATATAGGTGGCAAAACCCTCACTTCCATTGTTGAGAGCAGCATTTTCGCAGAGTCACCCTATTGTTTAGTTTTGATTGGTTTGTGAGGTCTGGAATAATTCAGAACTTGCTAATTGGAATTATGGATTAATTAGATTTGCGGGTAATAGAAGCAAGAATTAAATTGGAACAATCCTCTTGTGAAAACGTTGTTGTTTTAAATCTCTGTTCTCCAGCAAATTTAAGAGAAATTTGTAAGCATAATTAAATTGAAATTTGATTTCAATGAGTTAGAAACCTCAACTAATATCATGTTTGCTAAGATGATTGTACAAAAGCATATTCTACTGAGACGATATTGTATCAACGGTAGCGATTGAGTTTCAGACATGAGCGGTAAATTTTCAAGTATGTACTCAATTAGTTGACTGTTGAACAACACCCACAACTGCTCCACGACATTTACCGACTCCCCTCGCTGCACCGCACTTTGTACAATTGTGCAGAATAGAAGTGTTTCGGATTTCATGGGTATTTAGGTCTATACACATGAGTTTTTTGCTATATTTGAAAGTTTTTATAAAAATGTGACATTTATGAAATTAGATGTTAAATTTTGGCTACTATTGATAAATACTCTTAAGTATGATCTATATAAAGATTAAAAAATTGAACGATTTTGATAATAAAATGTGTATGGAAAAATACATTCCAAACGATACGTCGTTAATGTGCCAAAAGAAATGAGGTTAGCAGAGGCTTACACCTCATCTGCTTCCTTGTACTTTCTCAGTGCCTGCCACGGCTGTGTAATGTGCAGACTTTCCGGTCTCAAGACTCGAATGGAAGAACATTAAGATGGTTACTGTGCGTGGAGGATTGAAAATTTTTGCACAAGGAATGGAGAGAATTTTCAATAAAGGCGTCATGTGGTTGGACTTGGTGGATCATTAAACAATAATTCGTTCGTAAACGTGTTTTTAAATGACTTAAAACGCTTTTAAAGAAGATACATTTTAAACTAATCATAAGTAAAAATGCAAAATTAACCTTAGAAAAAGTACATGAAATGCTTCTTACGTGATTCTTGCAAGAACTACTTCAAGCATTTTTGGAACATTTTTTCTAACCAGATTAACGAAAATACAAGGGATTGTATAATTATGAAAGAGAGGGGCCCGACGAGGATGAAGAACGGTGAAGTAAGATTCTCTCTCTTCCAATCTCCTCCTAATTAAACGGTTACAATTTAACATCTTGTGTTAACTTCTTTATAAAGAAAAAAAAAAAAGTGTGAGACCGGAACTAAGGGGAAGAGAATTTAGGAGGAAGAGAATCCGACTCCGCGGAGAAAAGGGACATTCTCTAGTTACAGAGGGCACATTTACACAAGGGGATTGGGAGTCATTCTCATTTCACATCACTCTTGTTTACCAAAACCGGTGGAATCAAAAGTAGGCGCGAGAGCCACCTATAATCCGGAATCACATTCCAGACATAACCATTGCTAATTGAGTTACATGAAACTAATATCACACTTTTCATAGTCACTTAGGAATTCACTCACGAAAATTCGACGTTGTAAAGCGAAAGACGATTGTAAGATGAAAGTAAACAGAGAAGCCAATTCTCAATATACCAATTACAATCGTATAATTCGACATTTTCTGGATATCATAATAATATACAGGTGAGACAATCAGAAAGGAAAAATGGGTACAACTACATCCCACCCAACTCTAAACTCTATCATTCTCCTCAGAAAGCAAAAATTTCTGGGCAGCATTTCATATATACACTCAAAACATGCCACTTGTCAGACATACCCAGTTTACCTTGATCCTCGGAAGATGAATTTTTTGCCAAATGTAAAGGTACCTAATTCCAATTTGTCTGAGTATGTTGAGCCTGGTGATAAGGAGCGGACTGGGGTCCTATCGTTTCAGCAGCTCCCGCAACAGCTGGAGACTGTTGTTGCAGAAATGTCGGAGAAGTAATTGTTTGCCCCGGTGGATACATCCCAGGCATGCCACCGTGACCAGCCTGCATAGGTGAGAAGGTGAGGCGCGGCCCCTGAGTAAGGTTGTACATGGAACTCACCTGCAAACCGGACATATCTTGTCCTGGAGCAGGTATCCAAACAGCTGAGCCTTCTGTCTGCAAAAACATTAAGAGAAGACGGGGGAATAAGTAATATGATCATTGATCCAATATAATTCATACAGGACAACACCCCACATAGATTCATTCAAGCTTTGTTGGCATGCAAGGAAATTAAAAACTTAAAATGAAGATATGGAATCAGAGACCAACCGGCTGTCCAGTTGTGTAGACATGATTTTCCTTCAATTGAGATGCTCCATGATCCTCATTACCAACCGAGTTTCCAGATGTAACTGTTGGGCCCGAAGCATAACCGCCAGCAGTGGTGATAAATGGACCACCAGATTGAAAACTGTATTGAGTCGGATGTCCAGCATTGGTACCAGGCTTGAGATGCGAAAGAGAATACTTAACCCCAGAAGCAGCTGCCCCTGGTGGTGGCGGCTGTGGTAGAAATACATTCCCAGTTGAAGGCTGAGCAAAGCCGCCGTTGTGACTTAAGAACTGCTGCATATGTGGCATATAATATGGAGGGAGATAGTGGCCATATGGGTAGAAATTAGGGTAAGTCTGCCTGTACATAGGAATGGACTGCTGAGAGACAGCTGCCGCACTTGGCAGTGGTGGAGTTGAGTTCGGGCTAGGCACAGTGGCAGGATTGCCACCCTACAATATGAATTACACAGATCAGAAACATACAATAACAACAACAAAAGGAACTGGAAAGTTGCACTTCAAGTACAAATTTACTCTTGGTCGTTACTTACAACAAAGCTCGGAAGGCGGGGAGTTTCATGCGCCGGATTACTGTGTCCTTCCACTTGTAAAAGCTGGCTCCCCAGCATCGACGGAAAGATACCCAGATTATAGCTCGGGGCATTTAAAGCAGTTGGGTTCTGGTAACCTTCTGGTGGCAACTGCAATTCCTGCTTCGGCAGATCAACTTTTGAGTTTGTACTTGAAGATACATTATCCAAAGGTGGTAATTTTTCAAGCGCATTAGCTAAAGACACTGGATTTTCAGAATAATCTCCTTGAACACGAGAGGATACAATATCATTGCTGCATCCAAAAGAATAAAGCCAGATGAGTAAAATTTCTTAAGAAAATAATTCCACAGTTTAGAAAGGGTCCTGTTTTAGGTAAATATAAATAATTTATGCTAATGGAAGATAAACCATGATCAAAATATTTAGATAAAATGCCGAACTTATGTTCTCTTATCAATTATCATTAAGCAGAAGAGAAAAGCACATACATCATATATCAAACAAGCCAAAACAGACATATACAGAAGCAAAAATCACCAACCTATGAGAAGGTTCTTTAGCAGTATCATCAGTATCCTGGGAAGACTCAAGTGCACCCATTGAGAAATTATCGCCACCAGTACCCTTATCAGAGTCTACTCTCACTCCAAAAGGAGCATCGATACTTCCAAAGGTCAATACATTTTTCAAAACTTCAGGCACTTGGATATGATTTGGGAAAGTAACATGTTTTGCAACTGAGATTCTTGAGTCACGAGGCAGTTGAGGAGTAGCTTCAACAGCATTTGTTGCAACCTCCAGTAAGGCCACTGTTTAAGAAACATAAGATAAGTGACAAACCTGCTAACAAAAGTAATGAAAGATGCTAAGCCCCAATAAGGATACCAAACAGATAATAAACATAACGAACATAGCAATAATTGTGACATATACTGAAAACACACACACAACACAAGGATAGCAATAACACATATGATACACCTGCTGATAAAGAAATTGCCGATACAGCACATGCAAGGATACTAATTGTGATTGACTAACAAAAGTGAGGGGGAAAGAAGAAAAACTCTCAAGTCTGAAAAAAAATTTCCTTCAGTCCAAGGTAAATTGATGCTATAGATAAAGAGGGCCAAAAAACCAATCAAGAGTGTCTGGGGCCTTATGCAAGCATTGCTAGGGTATACATGATGAATGACTTTCAATGAATGCAGCACATGTGAGAGCATCAAGACAAAATCAACTAACTAACGTGTTAAAGTACCTTTGGCAGGAAAAGAAGGATTCTGCGACTGTTTATCACCATTAGAAGAAATTTGTGACTGTGTATCACTATTATAAGGCATCAGGGCCATGGAAACACCATGATTTGACGGTAAATTGGGTTGTGAAGGCTTAATATCCCCATTGTTTTCAGCCACCTTGGAATCAATTGAAGTCTTTCCATTTTGCACAGAATTAACAGAGCTTGTGGTGGTTTTTTCACTCTTGGACAACTCCAAACCAACAGCATTACCAGAACCTTTTTTGGTTCCTTGAGTATGATTTGACATAGCAGGATCTGAAGCAGAGGGAACGGTTGAAGCAGAGTCTAGTGTGGCAGAAACTGGGGGCTGGTTAGGTATTGACACAGACTTTTCATCATCCAGTGAACCAAAGGTAGGAGTAGATGCTCCAACAGCAGGACAAGGTGCTGCAGCCCCTGCCTTCTTTGCAACTATAGCTGAAAATCCTTCACGAACATTGTTGTCAACACCCATAGGGGATTTGGGGGAGCCACCATGAGTAGAGTTCCCATTTGGTAGGTTCTTTAGCCCATTTGGTGCGCCAGTTGAAGCTCTGTATAGAGAAATATATATCATAAATTAAGAGGAAAAATAAGACCTAATATTCTTCTCAAGCATGCAGTAGGATTAGCATTATGGTTAGGACACAAAAGAATTCCCAAAAGATTAAAAAAGCGTAGTATAAAAAATTGAGAAAAGCTTACTTTGTGCCTGGAGCTGCAGCAGTATTTTTTGTTTTCTGAACCGGCTTAACAGGAGAGGACACGGGACCTCTATCTGCAAAGTTATTGGCCCCATTTTCCCTCCGAGCAGAATAAATCCTCCCACCACCGGCATCTGAAAGTTCATTTGTAAAACAAGAAGTTACATCAAAGATAAAGCAGAAATCCCTATCAACAACAATATCATCACAAAATCTAGATAGCAAGATATTACACAGAAAAATATATACGTGTTAAACAGAGAGAAAGTTTACCAGAAGAAAAGTTAGAAGAATAATTCCCTTGGCCACCACCCCTAGACACTCGCTTCTGTGTGCCTGGTGGCATTTTAGAATCTTCAGATGCTCTGCCCTTCGAGTTCTGTAACAGTAACAGCTCTTACTATAAACCAGCCTAGCTAGCTTCAGATAGTGCACGTGCGCACAAATGAAAAGACGATAGAAACATAATAACCTTTACCATGCTAAAACAGCATTAACAAATAAGCCTGCATAACTGGATGTATATATCATTATAGAATAACACAAGATATTTACCTCCTTTCTCCGATCTTTTCTGCTTTTGACCTCATGAAAGGTATCTACCAACACAAACAATATGCTCATTAGCTCAGGAGTTAACATTTGGTAGGTGTCTTGTGTGTCAAGCACGAGTGTTATACATGACAACGTCTACAAAACAATGATGAGGAAGGACACAAATTGAGATGAACAAGGCAATCTGTAGACAGTAAGACAACTAAAGGAATGATCCTACTCAGGCAATATGCAGTACAACAACTAAAGGAGCAATCCGACTCGGACAATATGCAGTAAGACAACTAAAGGAGCAATCCAACTCATACATGTTGATACCAAGTCAAATTCCCTAAAGATATAAATATGCAGTAAGACAACTAAGGGAGCAATCCGACTCGGACAATATGCCGTCAGATAACTAAAGGAGCAATCCAACTCATACATGTAGATACCAAGTCAAATTCCCTAAAGATTTATGTGGCCCAAGCTAATCGTGAATCCCAAATATTTCAATTGCCACAAAATTATTTCAGGAAACACGTGTAATATTGACAAACCAATTTACTATCACATATATGAGTTCACCGATAAGAATGTCTTATCAAAACCAAGGTGAATTATGTGGCAAATAATACCACATCTTACTCGAAAATCTATACTTCACACAACAACTATGCAAGATTAAGATACAAAATAAACCAATTAATGAATTCAAACCCATAAGAACCAGAATGTGGAAGCACACGAGCATTCAGATGAGCCAAAAAAAAAAAGCACCAGCATTATGAGAACATTCCTAATGATCAATGCAAAAACATAGACATAACAAAAGTTATCTTGCACCTTGACAACAATTTTCTTGACAAATAAACATTCTGCAAACAAAATAACATAGCTAGTACGATTCTCATTAAATTTTACCGATCCTTGTAAAGGGGAAAGCTAAATTTCATGGTTTTACATTTCTAGGGTCAATTTCAAATCTTCAGTGCACAAACTAGCATAAAAACATAAACTTTAAACACACTCCCACCCCACCCAGTTCCTCAGCAGCCAAACAGAACCAAACAAGAAAAACAACAAAGGAAGCTTCTTTTCGACTTTGTAAACGCTCTTCCCCTTCATAAATTTGAAGAAATTACTTTTCAATTTTCTATTTGTATCTTCGATTTTCTCCGAAACAGAGACGAACCCATTAAAGAAAAATCAAAACCCAGAAGAACCCATCGATCACAGGACAAAAACAAAACGAACCCAATAAAACTCAGCGCCAAAAACACAGAACCCAGAAACCCATCGGCATAAAAACTAATGTAAACACAGAAACCATGCCGAAAAGTAGCCCCCCTTACCTAAATACAAGAGCTTTTGCGCGGTCTCGTTGGGATCCATAGAGCACTCCCTGAGCACGGCGTAGATTTCATCGTCGCTATGCTGCTTCCCGGTCATATCCCTTATGTTCTGGATCGTGAGCTTTACATTGTCTGGGATTGAAACCCTAGTCTCCCCACCGCCGCTCATGTTCTGTTTTGCACAGAGAGAGAGAGAGAGAGAGAGAGAGCGAGGAGAGAGAAAGAGAGAGTGTTTTATTGGGTGTATTGAGAGAGAGAGAGACTTTGGTGTGAG
>JADOBS010302617.1:0-14705 GCA_015708375.1 Cydonia oblonga | reverse complement strand
CTTAATCATTTTAGCTAACAATCAACACATTTTCTGCCATCATATGGTAGCTATGATGTTTGTAACTTTAGGCCAACACACTTTGTACACACACATGCTGATTTCTAGCCTTTTAATCTTCAAAAATATCCATCCTTATGTCTCCATGCATGTGCTATCCATCTTTGGCTCAAAATTGCTCCAAAATGCACCAAAATGCACTTTTTTGCCACATTAGCCCTTAGAACCTACAAACACACGAAAATGGCTTAAACTACTAAAATAACTAAAAACTAAGAACATAAATGCACGAAAACAAGCAAACTAAGTCGCATAAATATGCTCCTATCAGGTCCTCCTTGATTGCTACAATGCATAAGACTTTGATCCTCGTGGCTGAGTCTATGCGTGTTGATCAGGATGTTTTCAAGTATGCTAAAAAGGCTGAAGTGGCATTGGTGGCTCAGCTTCACTCGGTTGCTGAAAAGATTGAGAGGCTTGAATCTGAACTCGTCATTTTGAAGGGGTCTGATGTCTCTACCCCCACTTCTTTGCAGTTGGAGATCGCTCGTGAGGAGGCCGCCCATTTGAATGCTAGCCTTAGTACGACTCAGACGATGTTGGAAGTTGCAGAGAAGGAAATCAGTTGTGTTTCTCCGATGGTCGATGACCTTGAGCGTGTTAATTCGGAGCTACGATATTCTTATTTTGCCAAGGACGAGGAGCTTATCTTCATGCATGATGAAGTGTCTCATCTCAAGGAGATTGCCAGTAAGCTTGAGTCCATGGAAGGGGATCTGTAAGGTGCGTTGTCTGCTAGCGTGAACCTGAAAAATGAACTGGATGAGTTGCAGGGTGATCACACTGGGCTTGTTGAGAAGAATGTGTAGCTGAAGAATGAGAAAGCTAGTCACGAGCTTCTTCTCAGGCCTATTTCTACAAGCTTGGCTATATGGACCATCTTCAGGGCATGCATCAGATTATGAGTTTTTCGAGAAGAACTTCAAGACTTTTTCCATTTCTCCAGTTGATCTGCTTGATTTCTCATTTGAGGCTGCCTTTGGTGAAGCAGCTGAAGGTCAGGCAATCTAGGCAGGGGTGGCTGAGGATGAGTTGATGAAAGCTTTAGCTGCTGGGAATGGCATGGCTGTTGAAGGCTTGACAGTCGAGGAACCAGTGGTTGCACAAACTGCTAAGGAGTAGTCTTTTGCTTAGACTTAGGAGTGTTTTTCCTTTCTCTTTTTGTTCTACTTTGCTTGAACTTTATTGGCCTTCAAGCCAGTTTATCAATTTGCTAGAAATTTAATAAACAGTTTTCCTTGTTTTTGCTTCATCCTTCAATTTCTCCATGTCTTTTGCGAAACTTTACCGTAGGACGGGCAGCTGGGTGAGCTGCTTCAACGAAGCAGTTGATCCCATGTCGTCACTTAGGTTTTAGTCTCGACTTTGGGGCTTCTCCGATAGAGCAGTTGACTCACGTGGTCACTTTAGGCCTTAGCTTTGGCTTTGGGTAGCTTCGTGAGCTTTACCTGCAAGAGAAAAAATGCGAGATTTTCAACTTATAGAGTTTTTAGCCGAGCTCATGCTTCTCGTAAGAAGCAGATGAGGTCTGCGCAGCTACTATAGTCATGACACTCGACTTTAGTGTCTTCTTAAGCCTTGGCCCTCCCGAGGCATACTGCGAGATTTTTGTCTTATAAAGCCATTGGTCGGACTCGTGCTTCTCGTAGGAAGCAGAGGAGGTTTACGTAGCTGTTATAAGTCGTGACACTCAACTTTTGGTGGCTTCTTGAGCCTTGGCCCTCCCGGGGCACATTGTGAGATTTTTAACTTATAGAGCCATTGGTCGAACTCATGCTTCTCGTAGCAAGCAGAGGAGGTTTGTGTAGCTGCTATAAGTCGTGACACTCGACTTTTAGTGATTTTTAGTGGCTTCTTGAGACTTTTAGCTATAAGTCGTGACACTCGACTTTTAGTGATTTTTAGTGGCTTCTTGAGACTTTTAGTGGCATGTTGCGAGATTTTTTATTTATAGAGATGTCGGTCGGACTCGTGCTTCTCGTAAGAAGCAGAGGAGGTCCGCGCAGCTACTATAATCGTGACACTCAACTTTGTCCCTACAAAACTTAAACCATAAACCATCGGCCGAAAGCACTGGTTATAAATAAGCAAGCGAGTCTGCATAGTCATGGCAGCCGTAAGTTCAGGCTCAGAATATGACCCGCATGACCACTTCAAGATTCATCATTGGCTCTAGGAGGC
Organism: Cydonia oblonga; assembly: GCA_015708375.1. Lineage (NCBI taxonomy): Eukaryota > Viridiplantae > Streptophyta > Magnoliopsida > Rosales > Rosaceae > Cydonia > Cydonia oblonga. The sequence goes on along the minus strand of JADOBS010302617.1, from coordinate 12,464 downwards.
ATTCTTTGGCGTGAGGTGTAGGTGAAGTCACTCCTTAGAGGCCATATCCTTCCGAGTCGTAGCTTTGATCCCTCAGGTTGCTTGACTAGTATTGCAACACTTTTAAAATCAAGTCACTTCTTAAAGATCTGCACGTCGAGGATGAACCATCTTGTTCACGCGAGATCTTTCATGGGCAGGTGTCCTGCACTTAACTGTCTCTTTCGGTTAGAGACCCGGGTCCCATGGAATTGAATCTTTCAGTTGGCTAAGTCCATTCTTGTGGAAGGACTATTTTGGCCAATTATGAGAGTCATTCGGCTCAGATGGTCGCTGACATCAGGGGAAACTAAGCAGTTGTACTACCCATCCACGTCTAGATACTTTAGATACGCTATGTCTGAACGTGCAGAGGGCGTATTCTGCTTATTACAGGGGTGGTTATGCCATATCTACAAGGCAGAGGGCATCTTACGCCATGTCTACAGGGCAGATGACATTCACACGCCATGTCTGCAGGGTAGAATATGTTTTTCACCATGTCTGTCGGGCAGCGAGTGTCTTGCACCATGTATGCCGGGCAGATGGTGTTTTTCACCATGTTTGCAGGGCTGCGGGTGTCTTGCACCATGTCCATCAGGTAGACGGTGTTTTTCACCATGTTTGCAGGGCAGCGGGTGTCTTGCACCATTTTCGTCAGGCAGAGGGTGCTTTTCCCAATATCTGTAAGGCAGCGGGTGTCTTGCACCATGTTTGCTGGATAGAGGATGTTTTTCACCATGTCTGGAGGACGGCGGGTGTCTTGCACCATGTTCGTCGGGCAGATGGCATTTTTCACCATGTCTGCAGGGCAACGGGTGTCTTGCACCAATGTTTGCCTGGCATAGGGTGTTTTCTTCTTATCGTATGAGGTAATCAGTTTGTTTATTCCTTTAATCTTCATTGAAAATAGAGGCTTTTATTAACTTTGCTCACTAGCAATAATGTCATAACAACTGATAACCCTCGGCATGCGAGACCTTCGTCCGTCGGGCTGCTTGAGTCATCGAACTTTTTCATCTTTATCATGGTCCAAGGGTTGGTGGGAAGTCACATATAGTACTTTCTCAGGTTGTAGGCATTCCAGTGCTTGTCGATCTCTCTTTGTCGTTCATGGTAGTGAGGGTGTAGCATCATTTTCCGCCTACTCGGCGATGATGAAGGCTTTTCTGAGGACTAAGTCCCCTGGCTGGAGCTGCTGGAGTTTTGTCCTTTTGTTGTAGCTGGAGAGAAGATGTTGTTGATAGGCCGCAATGCGGGTGATAACCTTCTCGCACTTTTACTATGCCAGGTCTAAGTTGGTGGCCATCTCATTTTCGTTCTGCTCGAGGTTCAGCAGTACAGTGTTGATTCTCGGCACTACGACGTTGGGATGAATGATCGCCTCATAACCATATGCCAAGGAGAATGGGGTCTCGCCGGTTGCTCGCCTTTTGGTGGTGCGATATGCCCATAGAACACCGAGGAGCTCGTGTAGCCACTTGTCCTTCTTGTCTGAGAGGGTCTTCTTAAGGCAGTCGAGGATAGTTTTGTTAGACACTTCGGCTTGCTCATTGCCCTATGGGTATCGAGGCATGGACATGTGTTGCTTAATGCCATATTTTTTGAATAATCTTGCCAAGTCTTTGCCCACAAACTATGGGCCATTATCGGTGACGATGAAGTGTGGGATGCCGAAGTGGCAGATGATGTTCTTCCATATGAAGCACTCTATTTCCATCTGGGTAGTTGTGGTCATGGGTTTGGCTTCGACCTATTCGGTGAAGTAGTCGGTCGCTACGATCATCATGCATCTACCCCCAGTAGCAGGCGACATTAGTCCTACCAAGTCAATCACCCATTGCATGAATGGTCATGGTCTCATCTGCGGATGGAGTTCGTTGGCAGGTAGTGCAACCACGGGCTTGAAGCACTGGTAGCTATCGCACCTTTGTACTTACTCATTGGCGTCTTGATGATGGTTGGCCAATGATAGCCAGCGTTGAGAGCTTTTTGCACCAAGGATCGGCCTCTAGAGTGGTTTCCACAGACGCCTTCATGGATTAAGCTTAGAATCTTCAGGTCGTCGAGAGGCGATGGGCAGCGGAGATGTGGTCCTAAAAAAGAACTTCGAACGAGCATGCCATTCCGCAGGTAGTAGCGTGCCGCCTTCATTTGGAGTTTCCTAGACTCCAGTCTGTCAGCGGAGAGCGTTCCATTAACTATGTAGTCGATGATGGGATCTTGCCAACTCGAGGTCGTGCTGATCTATACCACTTTGCCTGCTGGTTCCTCATCTATGCTTGGCTTCTCAAGGTACTCGACCCGAATTGAACGTCCGAGCTGATGATCTAATACGGAGCCTAGGCTTGCCAGTGCGTCTGCATGGGCATTTTCTGCTAGTGGAACCTAAGTGAGTGCATACGCTTGGAACGTCGCTAGCTGCTCTCGTACCTTCTCAAGGTATCATGCTATCCTTGGATGTTTTGCTGCGTACTCCCTTGAAGTTTGGTTGGTGATCAGCTGGGAATCAGAATAAATTATGAGTTTCTTCACCGCAAGGTCTTTTGCTAATTGAAGACCTGCTAGTAAGGCTTCATACTCTGCTTCGTTGTTTGATGCTTTGAAGCTCAGTGTGATCGCCTGCTCAAGTATTGAGCCGTCTGGGGTAGTGAGAACTAGGCCTGCTCCTGATCCTTAATGGTTGGATGATTCATCAACTTGCAAACCCCAAAAATCTCCATCAAGTAGGGGAGGTAAGGTTATGGCATGCTCGGCTACCTTCGGGGCGCTTTTGGGCCTGTGTTGTTGTGTCCTTCAGGCTTGGGATGAATTTTCCTATGAAGTCGGCCAGTGCTTACGCTTTTATTACCGTGTTGGGTTGGTATGCTACGCCGTATTGACCAAGTTCCAACGCCCACTTCATTACTCGCTGAGAAGCATCTGGACTATGCAAAACTGATCGTAGTGGGTATTGGGTCATGACGATGGCTGGATGTCATTGAAAGTGGGGTTTGAGCTTCCGAGCTACGATAACTAGCTCCAAAATTAGTTTTTTGATCTTCGGGTATCTGGTTTCTGCATCGATGAGAGCTTTGGATGTGTAGAATACAGGTAGTTGGGCCCCCAGCTCTTCTCGTATGAGGGCAGAGCTCACTGCTACTTCTGATACCGCCAGATAAATGTATAGCTTCTCCGCTGCTTCCAGTTTGGATAGTAGTGGATGTGATGTCAGATACTGCTTCAGGTCTTGAAATGCTTTTTCACACTCATCGTCTCATTTGTCCTTCTATGCCTTTTTGATTGCCTTGAAGAAGGGCTTGCATTGGTCGGTAAATCGCGAAAGGAAGCGATTGAGTGCGACTGCTCGTCCGATCAGACTTTGGGTCTCCTTCAGAGTTATGGGCGATTTCATGTCCAGGATCGTTTTGGTCTGTCTTAGATGAGCCTCGATTCCCCGTTGGGTTACAAGGTACCCTAAGAATCAGCCTGAGAAGACGCCAAATGTGCACTTGGCTGGGTTGAGCTTCATGTTGTACTCTCGAAGAATGGCGAAAGTTTCTGCCAAGTTGCGAATGTGGTCTGACCGCTGCTTGCCTTTCACCATGATGTCGTCGACGTAGACTTCCATGGTGACTCTAATCTGTTTCTTGAACATCGTGTTTATGAGCCATTGGTAGGTTGCTCATGCGTTCTTGAGGCCAAAAGGCATGACCTTGTAGCAGTATGTGCCTCGCTCGATCACGAATGTAGTCTTTTCTTTGTCAGGCTTATGCATGGCAATCTGATTGTAGCCTAAATATACGTCCAAGAAGCTGAGCAACTGATTCCTGGATGTTGAGTCAACGAGAAAGTCTATTTAGGGAACCGGGTAGTTGTCTTTAGGGCACGCCTTGTTGAGGTCAGTGTAATCTATGCATAATCTCCATTTGCCCTTCTCTTTTTTCATTACTATCACGATGTTGGCTAGCCATGCTGAATGTGCCACTTCCTCAATGAATCCGGCCTCCAGTAGTTTGTTGATCTCTGCCTCAATAATCGTTACTCGCTCGAATGCGAAATGTCGCCTTTTCTGGATCATAAGTTTGGCAACGGGATCGACGTGCAGCTTATGACAAGCTATCGTTGGATCAATGATGGGCATGTCAGAGGGTGACCATACGAAGATGTCACGATTTTCCCTGAGGAAAGTCGTAAGTTCTTCCTTCTTCGTTAGGCTCAGACTTGAGCTGATTCTAGCCCTTTTTTTTCGGCTGGTGGGGGTCAAGAATGATGCTTTCAGCGTCTTCTTCGGGTTTCCATTCTGACTCATCTTTCAAGGCATTGTCGACCATAACGCCATCTTCTTGACTTGTCTGTTGTAGTTGTTATTTGGTAAAGGTAGAGTCGTTTTTTCTGCAATTCAGCTGCTACTACTGGGGTGAAAGATTTTTTCTTTGACTCCTTAAGAACTTGTACAGTGCATTGCCTGGACATGGCTTGGTCGCCTTTGATTTCTTCGACTGCTCCTCCTAGGATGTGAAATCGAATTTTCTGATACTCGATCGAGGTCACAGCCCCAATCTTCACTAGCCAGGGTCGCCCTAATATCCCGTTGTGAGGACATGGGTCGCTGACGATCATGAAGGTCTGCGATGAGACAATTAGCAGGCTGGTTATGTCGAGTGTGATAGTGCCTATGGCAGTTAAGGTAAGTCTGTTGAATCCAGTCAAGACCTCTGCTTTGCGTTGGATCGTGCTCTCCAGGCCCATCTTCTGGATGACTGACAGTTGTAGGAGGTTGACTGAGCTGCCGCTGTCCACCATCACTCTGTCAACGATGGCATGGGCCAGTTATACAGAAATTACCAGGGTGTCGTCATGGGGAAAGTGTACTCCCTCAGCGTCCTGCTCGATGAAGCCGACGATTGGTCTAGTATAACATCTATGGCTTGAACCTGATTGACCAATCTCGCCAGCTGGATTTTCCTCTTCTTGGAGTTATTGGTGGCCCTAGATGCTCGGATTCGACAAAGATTCCGTTGATTCGGACTGTCTTGGTTGGGGGTTTGGCATCAGCATCTGCTTCTCGCCTTGGTCGGGCAACTAGTCTGTCGACATACTGGTCATACTTGCCTTCCTTCACGAGTTGCTCGAGATACCTATTCCATGTGGTGCAATCAATGGTTGTGTGCCCAAGACCCCTGTGGAATACACAATACTTGGTCTGGTCCATCTTTGAGGTGTCGCCCTTGACTGAGAACCTAGTATACGACTTGGGCGACGTGCCTCCTTTCACTGGAGACCGGTTCATGCGCTTGTCTTCTGGCTTGCTTTTTATGTTGAGCAGTTTATCACTCGTCTTCTTCTGAGTCGATTTCGCGGCTCTGCGTGGCTGCTCAGGCAGCTTCTGGGAGCGTTTTTCCTCGTCCCAGAGGGAGTGCTTTTCTGCCAAAGCATAAGAGTTTGCCAGGGACAGGTTCTCGCCCATAATCAATTCTCTGAAAGGCGAGTGATCTGCTGGGAGTCCTTTTCAGAAAGCTGAGCATGCGATGCTATCATCGCATCCGACAATCTTTGCCTTTTCTACCTTGAATCTCTTGACATAAGTGCGGAATGATTCATTCGGGCCATTCTTCATGCTGAAAAGATGGTCAGATCTTTTCTTGATCGAACGGTAAGACAAATATTCCTTAGTGAAAACCAAGGAAAGTTCGTCAAAGTTCTGGATTGAACGTGGCGGCAAAGTGTGGAACCAATCTTGCGCCTCGCCTTATAGTGTCGTGGCAAAGATCTTACACATAAGAGCATCGATGTTGGCGTAGAGGGTCATGGCACTTCGGTAGCGCATCAAGTGTCTGTCTGGATCGTCATCTCCCTTAAACAAGGTGAAATATGGTAGGTTAAACTTCCGCGGTGGTTCTGTCCACTCGATCTTGTCTGTAAATGGTGACCTGCTCAAGTTGGCCACGTTTCTACGGAAAGCATCGTCGGTAGTGTCTATGCGCCAGAATTCGTGCAACTGCTCTGCTACGAGCCTTTGTATTTCCTTCTGGATTTGAGCTTGGTGGGGCAGCAGAGCCTTCGACTGCCCCCCGTTGTTGACCTGCTGGTCCATGTTGCTCTTCGGTTCATCCTGCTTGTCCATGCCACGGTTGCGGTGTACGAAGTTCACCTTGTGCTGCTCGCCATCGCTCTGGGTGGGGGCTGCCAGTGGAACTTGAGCTGGACTGCCCACGTGCTCTTCCCTAGGCGTCATACGGCTGTCTACTCAATTACCTCGTAGGAAGATCTCCTTGTGGGCTTAGCCTCGTGTGGACACTTCTCCCGGAAGGTCTTGAGTGTTCGTCGGAGTATGGACCCAACCTCAAATGCACACTGACTCATGAACCGAGTCGAGAATGAACGTTTCTCTGTGGATCTGGGCAAAAGAAGATGTTTCCCCAAAGGCCCAAAAGAGAGTGCACACTACCCAAAAGCACGGTTTGTGGCGGGCTAAGCTGCTCTTTGTCAGGACGTCGCTGGAATGAGTCACATTCTTCTGCCCTTGTCCTACTTTTGGACACCTCGTCTGGGGTGCGCTGCATCTCGATATGCTCAAGGAGTTGGTTCACCAAGGTAGACTATTGCGCGATGGCGTTCGTTAAATTGGCAACCTTCTGGGGCAGATAGTGCTCGCCATTTGGATTGGAAGAGCTTGGATGATGGGCGTATAATGGACTGCAGGTACAAAGCTTGAGCCCATAACTGGCAGTCTTTGGTTATGCATGGTCATAGGCCCTCATGGCTGTTCGGCTACCACATCTTGGCATGCTGGCTGAGTGGCTTGGGCTTGGGCTCGCTGAGCTGCTTGGCTGGCAGCAGCGAATTCAGGGCTCGGGTTTAGGCTTGCTGTGTGATAAGGCCTGCTGCTGCATTGGACTGGGCCTCCTGCCAGGGCTTGTTGTGGTAGCTGCCAAGTTCTAGGCCTCCTGCCCACGGGCTTGGAAATAGACTTGCGCCTCCTGCTTAGGGTTTGGTGGAAGTGGCATGTGGTCTGGGGGCCTCGTCGTGGCTGCTGGGTCAAGGTGGTGATGGTGGTGACGCGGCTTCGCAGCTATGGGGCTCCTCCTGTAGTTGTGTTGAGCCTTGAGGACCTTCGTCGTGGGGTTATGTCCTCACCTCTGCTCTCCGGTCCAAATCCTTGCACGTACGAGGTCCCGTTCATCGTAGTTTCTGAATTTCCTACCATTGTATCCTTTCTCCAGGGATTGATCAAGAAACTTTTTTAGGAAAAATTAATTGATATGACATGTGAGAAATTCAACGTGACAGAAAATTCAAGAAACATATGCGAGAGACTTCTTCGAGTGTTTTGAATCAGCTCTCAATCAAAGCACCAATTTGTGGATGCAAATTTCTGCCGTCTTCAATCTTGACGAACATGCACTTGCAAAATAATCAACACCTTTGATCAAAGACTTAAGCCTCACGAGCCCACGAGGTGGGGGGGTTAGGTCAACAGATCTCCGATGCCTAAGTTAGTTTCTTTGATAGAGTAAAGTGTTTAGGCTTTTTAGGGTTGCCAAAAGCCCTCTAAAATTGGTAGAATATGGGGTATTTATAGGGCTAGGGCCGACCATTTAGGGTTTAATGGAGAAATATTCTCTAAATATTCCCAAGATATTTAATTGGAGATAATATCTTGAGATACTAGGGTAATAATCCTTAATTGATTTAAATTAGGATTACTTACTTGATTAGAGTCAATCTTTAATTAGGAATGTATTAAAGATAGGATTTGGGAAATTAATCCTTATCTTTAATTCCTTGCCACGGGCAGATGAGCTGTGGGCAGTTGTGTTCAGCTGCTGGGTCCTTTAGGGAGGTGAGCTGTGCGTGGGAGAATCTGAGAAGCATGCCAATTTATTGAGGGCAATCTTGTCCTTCTTGAATAAAAGTCCACGTGTTGTCTCTAGAATTTTTGGGATTATTTTTTGCTCCACAGTAGCCGTTTGATCAAAATCCAACGGCCCATGTTAGTGGGTCATGAGAATCCCCACCATTTACTCTGGAGGGGATCCAATTCCGTTTTTAAGAACGTGAGTTTATTTCTATATTTTTTCAGGCCCCACAAAAGTCTGTTTGAGAGATCAATTTATGCTTTTATAATGTAATATAGTTAAACTTGAATCTTAATAATTAGAAGAATTGTTGTCGTACCTGCAAGAACTAGGGATTGTTTAGTGATGATAATTATCAGGTGGCAAACATATCCATTCAGAGGTATAAAAGAGTATTCTCTACTTGATTCCATCATCAACAATTTCTTTTCTTTTGGCTTTGGTCAAGGGCATGCAATAGTTCAAGGAGGGGCCATGTCGGGTGGATGCAGAAACTAGGTTTACACGACCTTTCACCATACCAAAGAGGGACACAGGTTAACCAATGATGCTTCAATATTTCTTGGTTTTGGATCACCCTAAAACGTGAGGACGTACGACTCTTAGATTTGTGATACACGACTATACTATGGGCGTGTTTACATATAGGAAAAGGATATGGTAAAATGGGAGTCATTCCCCATTCCTGATTATTCCTCCATTTACCAACTTAAGTGGAATGCACAGTTCTTCTGCGGGCCCCACATAAAATCAAGATTTCAATTCTTGATATTGCCGGAATTGGATTACCTGGACGAATGTAGTATTGGTTTCTGGGGAGAACGCTCCATCCAGAATCAAATTTTCCTTCCCAAAATGCCCTTCACCTTGAGTACTCATTTCCATCTTCTCGTTGTCCTCCACCATCCTCTCCAATGGCTCTTTGCTCCTCTGCCACCTTTTCTCATGGTACCAGAAAGGCCGAGGGAGAGGATCGGGTACAGGTGAGAGAGACCCGAGAAAGACCCGAATTGGAGCTTAGGTTTGTGGAATCCCATGCTGAGGCGCAAGCTCCGACGCCCACACGTCGCCGAAGAAGAAGCTGTAGGAACGGTGATCTCTCCGCTGGGATAAGGCTATGAGCCGTGGGTTCTAGATAATGCCAATTTGGATGAGGACAGTGGGTTCTGGGTTAGTAGATAAGCACGAGAATTCCACTAAAAAAGCCAAAAATAAAATAATAAAAGTTTTACTAAAAAATAAAAAATAATAATAATTGTTCTCTCTCCTAAAAGGAAAAAAAATAGATTAATTAAACTAGGGGTATTTTAGTAATCACAATAGTTTTCATTCCGATTCATGTGAATTAGTAAACAATTTATATAGATCAATGTCATTCCCACTCCGATTCCCAAAAACAAAACCATGAGGGCGTGGCCAGGGCCCAAAGCGGAAAATATCGTGTTACGGTGGAGTCGAGCCCGGATTGTGGTGGGGGCCCAAGTCGAGATGTGACAATTTGGTTTCAGAGCCAATCCCTGGCCGTAAATGTACTGACGAGGACATCGGACCCCTAAGGGGGGTGGATTGAAACATCCCACATCACCCAGGGGAGTGGATCCTCTAAGCCTTATATGTACATACCCACCTCCAATTAGCACGAGGCCTTTTGGGAGCTCACTGGCTTCGGATTCTATAGGAACTCTGAAGTTAAGTGAGATTGGGTTGGAGCAATCCCAAGATGGGTGGCCCATTGAGAAGTTGCTCGTGAGTTCCCAAAAACAAAACCGTGAGGGCGTGACCGAGGCCCAAAGCAAACAATATCGTGTTACAGCGGAGTTGAGCCCGAGTTGTGGTGGGGGTCCAAGTCGGGATGTGACATTAGTAAACGCGTCCTAAAGGTTTTTTTTTTTCAATCTAAAAGTGGACTTTTTTTAATGAATTGCGTCAAAAAAGGCATGTTGGTCGCAATATAATCCCTCGATCGTTATATGCTCATTTGCACTAAATCCAAGTTCGAATCCAATTGTCGTATACCCTAAGGAAGTTAAAAAATGTCAAAACAATAGAGGTAGATATATAACATACCAAAAGTTTTGATTTATATATAATGGCATTGACATATTTCCACTAGTAGAAAAAACTACTTGCTCGACAAAACTTTAGGCGACGAAACACTTCGTCGCATAAGTGGTCTTTGCGCAACAAAGTACCGTTGTCGTGGCTACAAAAAAAAATATTAAAAACTTTGGACGACGAAGATATTCGTCGCACAAGAAGACTTCGCACAATGAAGGGAAGAATTCATCGTGCAATCTCTGACAAAAAAATGCGGAAAAAAAAGAAGATTTAACGCCAATATATCGCACAACGAACGTTTTCTTGCATGAAGGAGCACTTTGTCGGGTCAAACTTGCATGACAAGGTCTTTCGTCACGTAAAGTGCTTTGAGATGGTCGGTGAGACATTTAAGGTAGAGAAATTACTGCAAACTTTGCACCACAAGTGCTTCGTTGCGCAAAGGGTTCAAGGGTTCTATAAATCTCATATCAGCTCTCCCTTTTCCTCATCCTTTTCACCAAACCCCTCCCAATTCCAAGGCAAGTCTTTATATATCCAAATAAAGAACAATTTTTCCGTCAACAATCTTCAATTTCCAAGGTAAGTCTTCATATATCCAAATAAAGAACAATTTTGTTTCAATAATTATTTTTAATTTATAAATTGTGACTCATAAGTTGTGGGTTTTTGAATATATGAAAATTATAATGTTGTAGGTGTCCAATTCCGCTGCTGCTCCAACTAAATAGGGATATGAGGGAGAAGGATCTCGGACAGGCAATACCAAGTTTTCTATGAATTTTATGGTGTTTTTTGTTGTTGAAAAAATTTATTGGATTATTATAATAAAACTTGATGAATTACTTATTTTGATTTGAAAATTTGTTTTTGCCTCAGAAAAATACAAAAAAAAGAATGCCTTGCTGGACCAGAGAACAAATAATTGATGGAGGTAGGCAGCTCATCAAGTTTGAAAAGCAGGCTCAAGGAAGCCGATACGGAGACGCACAATATGCTTGCCACAACGTAGGGGCATTATTGCGGAACCACTCCCCTACGGAGTGGTCGTTCTAAAATAAGGTGTCGAACGAAATAAAGAAGTCTTTGCTGAACGAGATATCGATAGGTGTCAATTAGTAATTTAATATTTTATGATTTAAATTATATTATAATTATTAATAATCCAACGTTTTGTGCATAACAAGTTGATTTTATTACTTATGAAAATGACCCTGAGGTGATGAATTACCTGGATGACATACCTAAGAGGCGTTATCAGGAGTTGAAGCATAACGCCGACTGAGAGGCACAAGCACCACCAGTGCAATACATGTTTTATTTAGGTGTTATGGAGGAATAAATTTTAGTATGTAATCGGTTTATATTAACATTTGTGGACGGTGCTTTAAATATTTTCTTCATTTGTATTTGGATTAAATATTTACTTTAAGTATTTATTTGCTTAATTTGATTTACCTAGATGATTTAAATATCTCATTTATATATTTTATTTAATTTAGTAAAAAATAGTAGTCAATAAACATAAATTAAAAATGTATATAAATAACTCGCGGGACGAAGGTCCTATTTGAGCAGCAAAAACCATATTGGTCGCACAAAAGTTCTTGGTGCGACGAATATGACCTTTGTTGCCCAAAGATTCTTTGCGCGCAGCCTATCCGTCACCTAAATTCAATTAGGGATAAGTTGTAATAATCAACGATATTTACGTTGTGCGACAAAAGATTTGTAAGCAAAGATTGCTCATTTATAAGAATACTCAGTCACAAGAGAGGCAGAACTGCAAACTCATTGCAACAGCTGCCTCTCCCTTCCTCCATCCCTTAAAATTCCACTCCCTCCATATATCTCCATCATCTTCTCTATTCCACATCTCTCTCCATCTCCACTTCATCTCCACTCCATCTCCATCTCCATCTACATCTCCTCCTCATTCCTTGTATTAACTACATTGCAATATTTGAGAATTGAAAGGAAAATCAAGAAGAAAGGATGAATAGAAGGATGAACACAGAAAGTTAGAGTGAGAAAGAAATTTGGAGAGAGAAGCAATTGATTGTATTGATGCTGAATGAATGTTTACAACTATGAGAATATAGTTTATACAGCCATCACAACTAGCTTGCATCCTAAGCTATTTAACTAACTAATTCGATAACAGTAGCCACATTCTCAACTGTCTAACTAACTATTGTTGAGCTGGAATGATATATTCAACATCCCCCCTCAATCTTAACTGGGTTTCCTAGGTTGAGATTGAATGAACTGTTTTACCATGAAGTCCTTGTCCATATACTCCTAGCCATGCTCCCATCATTAATTAATCCTTTGTTCTTGGTGCTTAAAGGTGTCTTCATGCATCTACATCATCAATTAATCGTCCGCTCCCATCATCAATTAATCCTCCATGGCTGCAAGATCATGAACTATATACCCCAAAATCCGAGTTGCTGGGTTCATTGCACGACACACAATGTGATTCCCAATTATCACATTATTCATTGATTTCAGCACATAACCCAAAAGTCCAGTATCTCCAATATG
>JADOBS010302616.1:0-14700 GCA_015708375.1 Cydonia oblonga | reverse complement strand
GGGGGGAGAGAGATTTTTATGGGAAAACTTATGGGGAAGTTGATGTAAGTGAAGGAGTATATATAGGACTTGAGATATAAGGAACCCAAGTAATGATTCAATGTTTCTAATATTGGTTTTTAGCCCTTAATTTTATGAGAAAATTGCTGATATAGAAAGCTTTTAAATTTTATATTATCTTTCCTTCTTCTTTTTGAAAATTTCTATATTGCATTAGAGCTGGCCACTTTGTGATGGCATCATTGAATTCAAATTTTGCACTCCATATTCTGGAATTGAATGAGCAAAAAAATTTTGGATTACATATTAGGTTAGCTCTCTTTTGGTAGCTATCCAATTGTTTGAGTTTTCCCATATAAATGGCAGTTATAACTTAAAAAGGAAAATGAGATGTGAATTCTTTTAATTAGGGAAACGATAAACACACAATTTAAAAATAAAAAAAAATCACGTATTTTTGTTGTATTTTGTCAATTGTTTTCGTTTAATTTATCTAATTCAAGAGCCAGAAATTAAAAAATAGATGTAAAAAGTCAAAAAGAGTGGGAAAATTATCACAAAGTAACAAATTTGTTAGGTCCATGGATGGTGTGATAACGCATGACCTCTAAACTGGCAAGGAAAGTCCAATGAACATGGCTACCAATTACAATTAACTTACCATTCGTTAATTGCCAACGATGTTTTTCCTTAAATGATATTTCCTTGAATGTATTATAGTTTTTGGCAGGTTTTTTATTTTAATTTTGTAAATAAACATCTCTGTTTAATATTTTCATTTTATTCTTTATAACATGATATTAGAAGCGAAGATTAGGATTAAGCACCTAATGGATCAAAGTAAAAGGAATGTCAGAAGGCTGTACTATATTACTGGTCTCATGTTTCACCTTAGAAATTTATTTTTTATCAACTAAATAATCTAATTGCAAAAGATTTGTAGTTCAATTTGTTGTGCGATAATTCACTCTTGCACTAAAGTTCTTGAGTTCAGTTTCCCCTCCAGTAATATTGGTTGTTAAAAAAATTAGTGGGGCTTTCTCTAGTTGGTCAGATGAGATTGCAATGTGTTTTAAAGTACATATTTTGGTAAACCTAATAAGTCACGTGGGTCCAATCACGTTACAATATATATTTCAGTGTTACCAAATTATTTATTTGATAAGAGAAAATGTCACTTGAGACCCTAGAAATTAGACCATGAACCATGGGTATGTTGGGTGAGATATCTTCGAGTTTCAAGGCATTTAATAAGCAAATAAAGATGAAATGGGTCAGAAAAATGTTTAACAAGAGGAATTGAAAATACACTACATAAATATTACAAATAGTATGATAGAAGAATTTACAAATGACTACTTGAAAGAGTCATTTATAAATCTCTATCATATTATTTTGTAAATGCTCATGTGTGCATTTTCTAATTCCTCCTATCTAAAATTTTATGATTAATTCCTTCCTTATATAAAGGGAGCATTTTTGCTCACCACTATTTAGTGTGGTGTATGCTCACCATTCTATTTATCACCGTTAGATGAATTTGAATGTCGAGATTCGTGTAGTGAATAAACACAAATCTCAAAATTTAAACTTATCTAGTGGTGATAAATAAGATGGTGAACAAAAATGCATTCTTATATAAAACTTCAAACACGGATGCCAAACATCGGAAGTGATGCCCTTGAAACTAGAGTGACATGAGATCATCGATTGCATATGTTAAGGGAAAAAAGGGAACATAATTAGAAACCAGTGGAAACAAGATCAATATTATGTAATTGATGGTGGCTTGGCTTTTAACGCTAATTCTATTTAAACACACAAAATAAATATATTTGTTTATTCCTGAATATCCACATAGATGGTATGGACAAAAAGTATGTAACTTTTGTGTATCTAGCTAAAATTATTCTAAAAACAATAGAAGCATATTTGACATTTATGCAAAAAATTAGTATTTACTGGACTATGTATGCAACAAATAAGTATTTACTCCTTACACGCATCATGTCTGCATGATGGCCTGTTTGTGACTATTTCTCCAAAAAGAGATTTTTCTTAATAATTAAAGTGCTTCTGGATCATACAAGTGTTTTTTTGGAGAAAAAGTGATGAGATGCTTTATGGCGAAAGGCATTATCAAATATTTTTTTTGAAAAAAAAAACGTGCTCTTGAATTTTTTATAAAAATTACTATACGTGTCTCCAATAAAAATATATTTAGCAAGAACGTTTATGAGCACAAGTCATAAATATCAAATACATACATTAGTCATTTAATTTTGATTATGTTGAAATATGATCAAGAAACTTCTACTCCTGGTTCAATTACTCATATAACTCAATTCTGAATTAAAATGCAAGTAATAATTATAATTAAACAAAAAGTAAATCTACATAAATTCATGTGGGCGTAATAAAGGGGGCATTTAGATTTAGTAAAATAACCCACTCATGTGTCCTACTTTGAAAAACCCTAGCTAGCTTTAAGGAGGGTTTTTCAAAATTAATGGCCGTAGCCAGGAGGAAATGCAGAAGAACCAGTCCCACTTGGATTTGCATCAAAGTTGTGATTAGCTTGTTGGACAGATCCAGAAGAGGAGACACCAAAAATATTAGTACTCCTCTCCTTAAGATGGTTGGAGATTGTCATGTGTAGCTCCGCCGAGGATGCATAGACTTGTTTGAGCTCATCCACCCCAAACTCATCAAGGGGTGCACTCCACCACAGGTGCTCTCGATTCCTCCTCCTCCTGGCTTTCCTTATGAGCGATTTCTGTTGCTCCTGCACATCTTCTAACTGGTTGATAAGCTCGTTGTACTGTTCGATAGCCTCGGAAATTCTCATCTGTCGATGTGCCTCCATGAACTGAATAGTGTAGTCATCGTTTTGGGGTGGATTTTGGTCCAGAAACCGATTGATGACATTGTCGACAGATGGATGACCATATGAGAAAGGCTTGCCAGATGGTGAGAAAACCACAATTCCCACCTCACCGCCACATAGTGTTATCATCTCGCTAGCTTTTTTGTAGACACCGGATCTCCGTTTCGAGAAAGAAACGAGAAGATCCTCTTCGTTTTCGATCCTCTTCATCTCAATCTTTTGCCTACCTCTAGTTTGCTTTCCCTCCATGGCCATTTGGAAAATGATGAAAGAATTGTTTTTCTTGGTAATTGGCTTGTAAAAAGAAGGTTTGCTTGGTTTGGTTTTCCTTACAATTCATGTGCTTATGTAGGATGAAAAACCGCATCTTTGGTCATTCAATGCTGTTGACCAACTAGATATGTTTTTCAAATTGTCCTCTCTCCCCAGTTTTATTTGTTTTGGGTTTTAACTAATTTCCAGCATGTTAGTGTATTACCAACATTTCCCCTAAAAGCTTTTATTTTTTCGAGGTATTACCAATATTATTCTAACCAGAAGTTGGACATTTTACTCATAAATTAATGTGTTATTTGGCAATGGATATGTTGGTGCCACATACCTTAGAGAAAGACTCGTCACATGATGTTACTGTTTCACAATTCAACCTCAATAAGATTTTCTTTTTATATTATTATTTTTATTATTTTTACTTTTAATATAATGGGTGAAGTGCCCATTTAGTCCCTGAACTATCACCTCAATGAAAATTAGGTCTCTGAATTATTTTTTTTGGTAAAATAAGTCCCTAAAATCATTAGAAATTGCTAATTTCATCCCTACTATTATATTCAAAGCTATTTTATCCAATTTTTCGTCAACTTAAGTCACTTGATACACTTTAGAGTGTAATACCATCATTTTATCGTCTACAAGTGCTTAACATTTCATATAAGTTGCGAATTTAATGTCTAATTTACCCTCAAAAGTTAGCTTACATTATTTCTTTATGAAAAATTACCAATTTCTCCTCCAAATTTAACTCCATACACTATTTCTTTATGAAAACTATCAATCTACCCTCCAATGTGTATCACATGCAAGTAACATAACTTAAATTGACGGAAAATTGAATATAATAGC
Organism: Cydonia oblonga; assembly: GCA_015708375.1. Lineage (NCBI taxonomy): Eukaryota > Viridiplantae > Streptophyta > Magnoliopsida > Rosales > Rosaceae > Cydonia > Cydonia oblonga. The sequence goes on along the minus strand of JADOBS010302616.1, from coordinate 10,691 downwards.
TTCGAATATAACATTAGGGATGTAATTGGTAGATTTTTATAATTCACCTAATTTTCACTAAGGTGATAATTAAAGGACTAAATTGACAGTTTACCCTATATTATATACTTTATTAACTCCTATATTAAAAGTTGGAATTTTTGTCTTTACGAAAGAGATACAATCACAATATAGTCGTGCGTTGGATGTGCATCCACATTTTTGAGATCAAAGTTAATTAAATCTAGCTAGATAGATGAAATATGATAAATTTTTCATACAATGATAGCATGACAGCCTGATATAGGCAAGCGATGGGTTATTTTGGTGATGAAAGTCTTCTGCTTTAACTCATCGGGTCATGAGTTCAAACATTCTCAATTTTCCTGAGGATAATATTAGTAATATTTTTTATATTAAAAAAAAATAAATTACAAAAAATTACCTTAATTGTGGGTTGAACCACAATCTACCTCATTTTTTAAACATTGCAATGTTATACCTCAATTTCTGAATTCGTTGCAATGTCATACCTCAACTTATGAATTCGTTCTAATATCGTACATTTGTTAAGTTTTCTATCAATTTGGCTGTTAAATGGTAACGTGGTAGGAGTGGGGCCCACTCCTTCACCAACTAGAATAAAAAAGTATTAATTTACAATAAAAAATAATAATTTTATAATAAAAAATAATAATTGGGCTATTAAATGATGATGTGGTAACGGAGTGGGTATCGCTCCTGCCACGTCATCATTTAACAACTAGATTGACAGAAAACTTAACTGAGGTACGACATTGCAACAAATTCATAAGTTGAGATATAACATTGCAATGTTTAAAACATGAGGTATGATATTGTAGTTTGATCCATAATTAAGGTAATTTTATGTAAAAAATAGTGTGATAGAAACATAACACACTCTTGTTAAATTAGTGCTAGAGTCACTAAATCTATTTACGAAATTTGTTTGCCAATTTGGAAAATCAAAGAGATAAGGCCACATCATTTGATCAACAAAATTTTGAGATGCTCTAATAAATAATTGACCATAAGATGGTGTCAAAATTATTAATAATAAAAAACTAACTTGTAATGCTATTTACACATATCAACCTTCTGCAAAGGTTTGTGACTCTGTCGATATATGGTTTCAGTTAAGATCATTCACACGGTATTGATATCCGTTTGATTTGGACTTTTTTTGCTTAACTTCCAAGTTTGTTTTGGATTGTTGTTTCGGTTCTCCCAATCGTCCATGGGTGCAGCTGGGGCACTCCACTTTCGAAATTAGTGGCAGTTCCAATCACCAGACTATTTTTTCTTTCCATTTCCACTGGATCAAACAATTTGACGTTCTCAGATTTGTGGATTGTTACGTCTTTCTTTCTTTCTTGCAGTTGCAGATTTATGATGAAGGACGAGAACATGCAGATGGAAGCAGTTTAGCAGAAGCAGAGAGAAATGAGAACCGAAAATAAAGTACAGATGAAGAAAATTGTCAAGGATCCAACCTCCAAGAATTGAAAACATAGACAAGGTAGGGGTTACAACGAAAATCAATTGACTGGTGGAGGCTTCGAGGGAGAGTTTGTCAACTGTGCCCTCAGTCTTAATTTTAGATTAGGGTTATCTCCCTCCTCTTTCCATCCCCCTTCCATCTTCTCCTCTCACATTATTTTATTTTGTCTTTCTCTTGCTATAAAAAATTAATAAAAGATGTTGATATGGCTTAACCGTGACCGTTCAAATAAGAGAGAAGGGAATGAAAGAGAAAAAAAGGACGGAGATAATCCTACTCCATTAATTTTACGTTCGAGGTTTTATTTGACTATTTAATTGTTTAATCTGTGGACTCTTCATCTACGTGCTGCTACTTGGTTCAAGCAATTTGTTAGAAATTAGAATAGTCTAACACTTTTTTGTGGGTTCTCATCTTATCATTTAATACTACAGTCTAATGGTATTTCTATTCGCTTTTAAGTTAGAAATTTTAGGTTCGATTATCACAAAAAACGAATTTGAACCACATCATTGTTAGATCATTGTGAGGCTTAGCCCACTCCATCAACCGTATAGTGTAATAATATCGTTTGTTAAAAAAAAAAAATCCTCATCTTCCATTTTGATAAGTATACTTTTTAGCATGACCACATTGTTAGGCAGGAACAAAAACTTCTCATGGGGAAAATTATTTCTAATTTAACTGCGAATAATAGGAATACAAAACGGACATGCATGACGGTCGTAATAAATAAAAAACTTTCTCCATGTGACTGTGATGAAAAAAACTAATAAACAATAAAGTAAATATAAAAGTAATTACCAATCCTCAAGAAAGCTATATTTTAAAAGAAAAAGAAAAGGGCTGACGAAGACTATAGGTACATACTTTAGCAAAACCTTACACACAAAAAAGAAAAAGAAATAAAAAGAAAAAAGAAAAGAAAATAGATTATTGCCTTTTTGTTATCGGTTAAAATACCAAGTCAAACCCGTGGGAGTCAAAAAGGGCAAAAATTATGATACTGATATGTTGATAATGATACATTCATGGGAGAATCAAAGCCGCCCGCGTGCGAGACAATCAGACAGTGTGCGTCCAAACTACCGATTTACCCTCGACATCGTAAGGTTATTACTCCAAATACCACCAAGATTTTGGTGTGCGAAGTTGGAAGATTTCGTTGTTGGGTTGAGGGGGCAAGACCGCAAAAGGATGAAATCAAAGCAGCATCAGAAGCAGCGCACAGATCTGTCATGAAGGATACCGTCAAAGGCACAAAGCGTCCGTACGCTCCTCGGTCCCTAGACTTGCTCTTTTGCTCAACTGTCTAGTTTTTAATTAATCTAGAGCGAGAAAGAGTGGGTTGTTGAGGAGAGGGAGAGAGGGAGAGAGAGAGAGAGAGTTTGGAAGAGGATGTTTGGATTGAGAGAAGGGTCTTGCTTTCCAAGGGTGTTGGTGGGAGTGAATGTGGGTCTTGCTCTGGTTGATGGCATTATAGCACTTCTTGCATTTTATCAGGTTTGCTTCTTATTTATTTGTTTGTTTTAATTTTGTTTTTGAGTTCAGTTTTGTGTGCATATGAATTTTCCCAATTGGGTTTTGTTTGGTGAGATTATATTGTGAGAAAGATGGTCAATGTGGGTTTTAAAGGAATGTGCTTTACTGTGAAACTTGAGGAAGGGGATTGGTAGCACTTTCTGGGGTTGAATGTTTTTGGACAATTTGAAATGGGCATTTTGTTTGATATTTTTTCTGATTTTTTGAGAATTTTACTTGTCATTTGGTTTTCTCGTTGGACTGGTAATTGGGATTTTGCATAAATTTGTGAATGGATTAATTTTAGACCACCCAGTAACCATTTTTGATAGAAAGAATGTGTGCTTCAGAGCAGGCAGTGACCCTTTTTGATTCTTAGGTTCTTGCCCAGGGTATAACTCTTCCCTTCAATACGCATGAACCGTTACAATGGGGAAATTGGAGACAAGGAATTATTTTGAATTCAACAAATAAGATATATAATTAACTGATACATGAAGGAGATCATATGGGATAGTTAAATTGTTTGAGATCATGTTTTGTATAGCTAGTGTAATGAATACAAATACATGGTGGTGCTCAAAATTTTGTCGACCAATTGCTCTTAGCACAGGTAGTTTAATTTATGTTCATGATACTTGAAAGATCACATCATGTAGCCTTACTAGTCCTCACTCTGAAGAATAGCTAGGTTATGAGACTTGGGCGTGACCAAGGTTCTAAAAGACGCTAGGTGCTAGTTGGGTAGGGGACTGGGGCTTAGCGGCTAGGCGGGGCCTAGGCGGACTAGGCGGATTTAAGTAAATCTGTTATATTTCGTGTAAATAAGTGTCTGTTTATACTTAAAATATATATAATTACATCATAAATTACAAAATAGAATGACCTATATATTAAGAAGTATTGAAACATAATGAAAACATGGGAAACAAACATATAATTTGTGTTCATTTTAGTATTCAACAAGTTTCTTACAATTTATTAAAAAAAATAATGCAAAATGAAAGTTATCTATTTTCTGTCTAAGTGAGTCGCAACCTAAGCAGGAGTTTAAGCGTGTCTGGGGCGGGCTAGGCGGGTGCCTAGGTGGTCTAGGCGCCCTTTCTAAATTTTCAAACGCCTAGGCATTAATCGAGGTGGTGGCCAACCGCCTAGCGCCTAGGCGACTCTAGGCTGGGATTTTTAGAACAGTGGGCGTGACTTTAAGATTACCACTAAATCCCCATTCTCAATCTCCGTAACTTATTATCCTCAAGATACATTCTTATGTTTAAGTAAATTTGGTAACATCAACCTTTTAAAACTGGGGAAGCCCATGATTGGCGTCTATGAGGTTCTTTTGTTGAAATGATTCTGAGTTTCTTTTCCTTGCTATTTCAGTTAATTAGAATTCACTCGAGGAATTCACAACTTGGCTGGACTCGACAAAAAGTAAGTGATGAACCATGCTTTACTATTCCTTATTTATTTATTTTTTTGGTCAAGATTACCATTCCTTATTCAACTTCACATTTTATTTCTGTTTCTTTTTGTTTGTTTGTGTATGTTTTTTCTATATATATGCAGGTATGTAATACAAATACATACATATGCGTACATACATACCAACACATTTATACATGTGTTTGTGCGTGCGTGCATGCATGATGTAGCTAAATTTCAAAAGAAATTGTTAGCTTGCTGGATTTACCTATTTGTTCTGGATGTAGTAGTTTGACATCGTAAGGCCTCCTAGGAATCAGTCTTAATGTGAAGAATTTTGGTGACTGTTAGAGAAATTGTGCTGTCTCTGAATACATTAAAGTCATAGGTTGACAACTCCCAAGATTGAGTCCCATTAAAAATTGCATCTATAGATATTGTTCCTAAGAATTTGGTAGGGAAATTCAATTTAGAACGAATGCATATATTGGGAGGAAAATGATGAAGGGGTACATCATACATGTGCATGATGGCTATGCAGTAATATTTTAGTGTTTGGTGCTGCATCTGCATGAATATGCTCACTTGTACGCATGTGAATATGTATATGTACTTACGGCACGACTAATTGCTATATTGAAGCTTACTAAAGCATGCTGGCGTTGTCTTAATACATACTATTGCCTCGCTGCAGGTTTTTCATCTGTTGATTGGCTCTTCTAATTTGGGTAAAAATTGTTTATTCCCGATCCTGATGCACTATTGCCTTCTATTCTTGTCTGAGATCTGATATTCTCTTTCAAGAATGCTTCGCCTTAATTATGTTGCTGATCAAGAGCCTTGATATTTTGGCTCTCTTTTCCTGGCTTTTGAAATCACCTGATGTTCTATGTATGACTGATTTTGCAACAACTTGTTGGTTTTTCATGAGTTTGGACTCACGGAAATAGCCAGTTGTTACACAACCAAGATAAAGAACTGATGATACCATCTTAAGTAATGATTTTTTTCCATTAACTTATGACTTTGACATGCATGTTGTATTTACATGTTGATTCAAACTGATTTAATTTATTTGATCTTCTCTGTGACAGGTTGCTTAATTTATTTTGTATTAACTCTTTTTGCTGCTTGCAAGGGGTGGCAATGTTGGTCTAACTCTTGTGGTTTTACCCTCATGGGTATGCTTTCTCTTTCAATACACGCCATATATCTATCTTCTGTGCTTGGTCAGAGTATCTGAATGGTTAAAATGCTTTGCAGCATTACCCGAAATTCTGTTTTTTGCTGTGTTTCTTCTACTTTTATCGTTCTGGTAAGTTTTCTATTTCCTTTTCTTCTTTTTCATTTTAAACAATCCAAAACTTAGCTCACGAACTTTCATGAAAATGTCGAAAAAAGTGTAGAGATCTTAGCTTTTTTCATCTATCTTGGATACAACCTGCCTTTTATGTTTTCGATCAGCAGCACTGTTGTTTCCATTAGCAAACACAGAGGTTGAGGTGGGACTAGAGAGTAAGATGGATGAAATGGAAAAGTGCATTGGGAGTATTGTGTGACCATAGAATACCTGTCAATTAAAAAGTATAATAGTAATACATTGTGCTGGGCAACTAGGTAAAAACACAACCATGGGATGAGGATAACAGAAGTATGGATGTGAAGATGAATAACCAGCATTACCTGAGAAGTAGTACATACATAACAAATCAACATCTATTGAGACATATAGTGCTCCCATATACTTTTATATTTATGAATCAGCAATTCAGCATATAGATGATCCCGTTACTTTTGTATTTTTCTCTTTCGTTGAATGGTTTAGAAATCCATTGCTTATGGATTTCAAGGATATGTGGCTTTGATGGATCTGTGGTGTGCCTTTCCTGTTTTCTTTTCAGGCCATTCTGTTATAGTTTGGATCTGTTGTTGATTACTAATGTCTCCATAGTGTGTTTTTTATGAGCCATAAAAAAATAGAGATCTGGAAGTGCACTTTTACATGAATAAAGATATATCGACCATTCTTTACCTGAATATTGCCTTTCTCAAGTTGGTACTTATATTGAAAAGGGTGATTCGTTTGAGCTATATATGACATCTCTCTTTAGGGTTGACCTGTGTCATCAGGCAGATGATGAGGATGATGACGATGAAGGGAGTTTTCGTGAAGCTTTGTTGGAGCAGACATTCGGCAAATCAGATTCATTGGACAGAGATAGTCATAGGACCTGTTTTCCTCTGCGGTTTATTCGTATTGGAAGCCGCCAGAGAATCGTAATTTTGGTATTGCCACAGTTCAGAGTTCCCTGTTATCTACTCATATATGAGCTAATATTAGTCCTTAGCGTTGCATGATTTCCTTATGTCATGTTTTGTGCAAATTAATGTTAAAGTTTATTAACTTTGAGGTTGTCTACCAGGTCACCTTGCTAGTTTTTGTTATAATGATAGCAAGTGCAGTGATAATTTGGATCGGGATGGGACAAAATCCTATTGATTCTGCACTGGTGGCTCGGGTATGAAAGCATTGCTAATTCTAGATTGTTATATGTGTGATCACCTTCTACCTTTGGTATGCTATAGTTCCGGTTTCGCTATATTTAGATGCTAAAAGAAATAAGGTTTTGCTGCCTCAGTTTTGTGTTCAGACCATAAAATAATTCTTCGGCTTAGAACTTGGATGCAGACTGTTAGTAATGTAGTGGTGTTTAAAATGTTTATAATTCCTTTTTGATGATGTAAAGAAGGTTATCACTGTTGTGGCCGAATATAAAGTTTTGCATCGTACTTATTTCTTATTAACGAGTAGTTAACCCGTGTTGAATGAATTTTATCATTATCCAGGTATATGTAGATCTCTTTGCAATAGCGATACTATTATTAGGAGGAGCATTAGCGTGTTATGGTGAGTAACTACCGTTTCACACTCTTGTACTTTCTTGCATTTCTTTATGTGCAACTCCTCCCTATTTTTATAGGGGAGGGGCGCACGATGACTATTTTGGTGTGTCAATAACACCTCTATATACTTATCCTTCAATCTGAAGCGACGTTTTGCTTTGTCCTGGATTTTCAGGGCTCCTATTATGCCTGAGAATGAGAAACGTTAGATCTGAGAGAGCTTCTTCTGAGATGTGGAAGGTATACTTTTATTTTGGTCTTTGTTTTCTTGATTTCCATAATCTCATGTTGCATATAATATCATTCATCTGTCCGTTAAAGCATCAGATCATCCGGAAAGTGTATTGTTCTGCGAACATATGATATATCAATGGCTTATACTTTATCACTTGCTTCCGTCTTTCTTTTTTTTTTTTGACAGGTTGCAGGTTTAGCTGTTGTTTCCGTTCTCTGTTTCGCCTCGAGTTCTTTGGTGGCTCTATTAACTGATATTCCTGTACGTACTTGATTGTTAGCTCAAAGGTTTTTTTCGTTATTCAGACATCTAAGTCATTTGAATGAATCTCCGGAGCTTGACCATATCGTTCTGCAGATGCTTTACGATTGGCATCAACAGCGTACGAAGGATGTTTATACTTCTGTTTTACTGATTCTATATTATTTCGTAGGTAGGTCGTTCTAAATTCCTTTACCGTTCGTGGTTAGATGAATCCTGACGATTTAGTATCTTTACGATGTTTATACTGTTTTTTCCAGGTTCGTCAATACCCTCAGCGTTTGTGTTATGGGTCATGAGAGAGTTGCCACCCTACGTAACAGCTAACACACGAGAAGAACCGTCTACGTTAACCTTCATCAGCGACGTTTCCACGACATTACAAGATCCTCAGAGCTGGACTGCTGCAATGAGCTCGCGGAGCCAGGTTTGATTTCGCCGTGGTAGCTAGATGTTACAGTAGCGGACCTATTTGAAATCTCGGTTTGTTTCGTTGATGGTTGTTCAGGTTTGTGCTCACTGAGTTTGGTTTTCAGGTGCAGGTATCAAGAACAAGCCCCACATAACACTCATCCTGCATGGAAAGTGAAGAGTCTTGCTAACGTTCCTGAGTGCGATGCACGTCCTTGCTCGCCAAATTTATGAAGTGAGCTGGAATCAAAGAACGATATGCCAGATAACAAGTGCGACGCTGAGAGGACGAGATGAAGAGGGCGTCGAGTGACATTCTTGGCCGGAAATTTGTGTACAGCCATGAGTCGCCGTTGCCACGGTTTTTTGACATTTTGGGGATGTAAATAGCAACCATATGCTACTTTAGGGATTCTTTCCGCTCCGAAAGTATTTTGATGTGCTTCATTGAATTTTTGTTGAAGTTGAAATAAAAAGATAACGGCTTTGTGTTTGTTGCGTAAAAGTGGAAAGTGAATCGATTCACGCCTGATCTGCAGACTTGCGCCGGAAGGTACATCCTATAAGTAAAAAGATTAATCTCTCAAAGATTCACACCGGAGAAAGTTTGTATAAAGAAATGCTCCGATCAACCCAAATCATGAAGACTGCAACCCCAAGATTTCTCAGGACTACTGAAATACGATAAGTTTATGTAGAAAGTATGAATTCTTAGAGATCACTTCCATCGAAATTCGAAGCCAATCACAATACACGTATACAGTAAACCGTGACATCAATGGAGAAATCACTGAAACGTAAGTTGGTGGTGGATTTAACGATTGAACCACAAAAGATTGAACCTTAAAACTGGCTAAGATGTGTAAAATTCAACTACTATCAGTACTGGCGTACCCTTAACTGGAAAAGCATCTTGTTCCCGCTCTTGCTACGACTATCTTGCGAAAAGGATTTTATCCACTCAATGATTTAAAGGGAGCTTATACATCACTCAAACAGCAGCTTCAGAACAAGATTGTCTAGTTACAAATGGCTTACTAACAGTGTGCATGTTCAGTAAGTGTACCTCATGAGTCCATGTCCTTCCTTTTGCTTTGCTCCAACGATCCAAAGTCTTTAGGCGGCCATATCTAATGACAAAGTGATCAAACACGAGAAATCTTTAGTACCAAACAAGAAAGTAAAACTACTAAAAGACACTTCGTTGTTCATTTCTATCATACTATACTAGTTCTACCACTGCCAGTAAATACATCTTCCGATTCTTCACAGTGAAAAGCATAACGACAATCCTTACGCGCATAATATCCCTTACAATTTTCACCATTACTTGATTTCTAGCTTCTATTGGACCTAAATTTCACGTACTCTATGCAGCAGCAGCAACAACAACCACCAAGCCTTATCAGATTAAGAGGGGTCGGCTGCATGAATCATACAACGCCTCTGCGCTTGGTTTTCCGCCATGTACTCTCCTAAAACAAATAATCCTACAACTCACAAATTGAAAGGGCATATCTTCTTCACGATTCCACTCAACATGAATTCCTTTACGCATAGCAAGTCAATCCGAAACCAATCCAAGCGATGTATATGCACATAATTCAAATCGAGCTAAAAGAAGAAAACTTTCTCACCCTCCAGAAGATTCTGCCTTCAACAAGCCCGTAAGGAACCGGCCCGAAATTCCTCGAATCACGCGAGGCATAGATGTTGTCTCCCTCCACCCAAACATGTCCCTTGGGAACCTAATACCAACAACAACATTACAATCTCCAAAATCCTTAAAAAAAAACCGAACAACAAAAACGAAAATGTCGAAAACCAAAAACCCAAAATCCAAAACAAAACCAACATTGCAAAGTTGAAATGGAACACGAAGATACCACTATAGTCTCCGACCGATCACCGTTCTTAGGGTCGACAACATAAGTAACAGACTGACCCTCCGTTGCTATCAATCTCTTGGCGACGGTCTTCCGAGGAGCCTCAGGCGACCGTACCATGACAATATCCCCGACACCGATTCTGTCGAACCGGGTCGAGATGCGTTCAGCCAAGCACAAATTATTTCCGGCCAGGCCGATGGTCGGGAGCATGCTGGGACCGTAGCACTGCACACACGGAATCACAACCCATCCCGTGTTTCTGTTCATTTTTGCCCTCAGCTCATCGAATTTAACGTCATTAAAAAATAAAAAAAATCAGTTAACAGTTACCAGAGCTACGGTGAGGAGGTGCGTCTTGGTGACTTGGACGAAGCACACGAACTTTACTAGTCTCGGAACGACGTCTCTTATTTCTCTCCCTGTATTTTTGAATGCCTCCGAAGCCAGAAACTGCCTTATGTATCCAAACGCCATGGGAGGAGCAGAGAGCAGAGATGTACAGTGAGAGAGAGCGAGAGGGGCGCCGGGGGGGGGGGGGGGGGGGGCG
>JADOBS010302615.1:0-14698 GCA_015708375.1 Cydonia oblonga | reverse complement strand
ACCAAAACCATAAAATATCTAAATGGTCCGCATAGAGGGTGAATCGGTCCACAAATGTCCATCTGAATCCTTTGTAGAAAAATGGAAGGCTTAATGATAAGCTTTTTCATAGAGCAGGTTTGACATGTGATTCCTTGAATTGAACATGCGATTCCTTGAATTGAACCTAAACTTCGGGTTAGTGGATGCCTATGTGATAATTTGAGGATACGGAGCATCGCTATTCGTCCAGGACGTCCGAATAGTGGCATTCTATGGGGCGTATGGTCGTAGTATACAGACCACTCAGGATACGCTCCATCTTCTATAGAATATGCTTTTGGCAATATTCATAGGAAGTTATGCACATAAATTCAACTCCGTTTTCTACATGTGTTTCAGCGTGGTAATTATTATCTCTAATGTCCTTGAAACTCAACAACGTTCTTTCGGAACGTAGAGAATAGAGTGCCTCATTAATAGTCAAGATTGTACCATTGGACAACATTATACGTGCCTTACTGTATCCTTCGATCAGGTTGGATGGGCCTGAGAAAGTTGTTAGAGGTGCATTCTTAGGTATGAAGCTAGTGAAATAGATACGTTCACGCAAAATGGTGTGCATGGTTGCACTATCTAGAAGACAACTAATTTCCCCACTAGTTATACCTAGAATGAAAAATTAATTTGAATCGGTCACATGCATAAAAGTTCTTAAAACAAATATCAATTCAAAATAATTTTAAGTATTCAACGATGGTAATTAATGAAAACTCAATATCCAAAAATAAATCACCAACAAATAATCCAAAAATAAAGGAAAATTGTTCAAAAATTTAACCAAAAAACAAGGGGGCTTGGCCACTACTGTGGAATTCGGCCCCAATGTCTTATTTCAACTAAAAAATAGTTTATGTCTAAGATTCTAATCTTCCATAGGGGTGGTATCCTCCTCAAAGTCAGAAACCTCCATTTTTGTACTCTCTGCTTCGTCCACTTGCGCAAAGTTTGATTCAAACTTCTTATGACGAGAATGATATTCAGCTGCAGCCTTCTAGGGAGCTCAGCAAACATGGGATCAATAGTTTGTTGAACCACAGTGATAGCACATATCCGCATCCATGGTTTTAGATGCTTTGCCCTTATTCTTGAAGTTTGGGGCCTTGGGGCGAGGTTTGGGCGCTTATGGGCTTTGTTTCCTTCCTTGGATAGGCCTTGGTTCCCTTGACCTTGACGAGGTGGCTTCTGGCCGCCCCTACCATGCCTCTTTTGGCGTTTTGGAAATTGGTTTGTACTACAGTGTGCTTCAGGCACAACAATCACCCTAATAAGTCGAGCTTGTCGATTCTTCATCAACAGCTGATTCTGATTTTCAGCGAGAAGTAAAACAAAGATCAAATCCAAAAACTTGGTGAACTTCTGAGCTCTATATTGTTGCTACAAGACAATATTAATAGCAAAAAAAGTTGAATAGGCCTTCTCTAGGAGATCCTGTTAGGTCAAATTCTTGTTACAAAACTTGAGAAGTGATCGAATTCGACAAACTTTAGAATTATATTCATTCACAGGCTTAAAGTCTTGGAAACACAAATGATGCCAGTCATGTCTTGCTTCAGGCAAGAAAATGTCATTTTGGTGATCAAATCGATCAGCTAAAGCGACCTATAGTGCTCGTGGATCCTCCTCAACAAGATACTTGGTTTGCAGGGTGTCATGAATATGTCTTCGGATAAAGATCATAGCAGTGGCTTTCTTAGCTTCGCCAACCGGAATGTCCATCTCATCTTCAATGGCAGGACTCAAGTTCATTGCAGTGAGGTGGAACTTCACATCTAAGATCCACTTGAGGTAGTTCCTACAAGAGACCTCTAAAGCGGTGAAGTCAAGTTTGTTCAAATTCGACATGTTCCTATCACAAAATAGATGGACAAGATGTGGTTAGTGTAATGGAGAAAAATCAGTCGATTCACATATGAGTAGAACATTTAGGTTCTAATAGACATGTATTGGTTTAAATTTGCATGAAAAACTTCGGGTTTTCATGGGTGATATTTTTAATGAAAACTTCAGGTTTTCAAACAAGTCATGTTTTTAGAAACTTCAGGTTGTGAAATAATTATAACTTCAAGTTCATATGTTCCTCCAGGCAAACGCAAATATACATACATAAATATGCAACAAGAAAATATACAAATAGAACTTCGGGGGTCTATAATTGTAATTGAATTAATTATTTGGACTTCAGGCAAAATTTAAAGTGTGGGTGAAAAAAAATATAAAATCCATTGGGCCTAAAATAATTAGGCAATTAAACTTGGGGTCCAAAAACTTTGGACCCAAGCCCACGGGTGGGCTGAGTAAATAGGAGTCGTGCGGCCCAGGCCCAAGAACGGGCTGGGATAGGCTTAAGTAGATTAGGCCCAAATGCTGATAGTGAACTGCACAACAAACCGGCTGCAAGGGAGTCGGTCCCAAAGAAAGGCCCAGATCGGAGTTGATCATGTGTGACGCAACACTGGGGAACACAGTTACTCCAACAGAGCTGGGATCCGGTACGACACACAACGCCAGGACACCATAGCCCTATGGGCTAGTGTTGGGCCTCATCATGCGAACCCGTTTTAGGAAAAAAAAACCTTTTTTTATCTGGGCCTCATCATGCGAGCCAGCAGGAGCTGGGTGCAGTCACAGTGGATGAAAATCGGCGCCGCCGCTGCAGATGGTCATGTTTTGGAAAAAAATTCTCGGTGCATGGTCATGGGTTCGACAACGAGCAAATTTCAAGGGACAGAGGGAGTAGCTCGACATTGGGGGAAAGGGAAACCTATGAAACTCAAACTAGAATTTCACCCAAGTTCAATGAAATTCTTCAGGAATTTCAATGATGTTGGATCAAAAATCACGACACCATGTCAGATTTAGTCAAAAAATTGCACAACAAGGTTGTGGTCCCACTGCAAGCGAGTTGGGTTTTCTAGGTTGGACGCCATAGGCGTTTGGTTTGAGGGAGCTTGATGCTCCATGTTTGCTTGGGGTCATGGGTTCAAAGAACCTAGATGGTGTTTTCAATTTTTTCCTTTTTTTTTTCTTTTTCAGATTATGAAATTCAATTATATGCATATTCAATTCAATAGTTTAATGCATGTACATATATTTGATGCAATTCATGGCAAATATCAAATTCACATAATTCAATAATTATGAATATAATGCATACACAATTTATATAGAATCTAAAATTCGAAAAACGTAAAGTTGGGTCATGCATTATAGTGAATGTTTATGCTATCTGGGCTGCAAAAAGATCGAGATAAAAACCATTTTTTTGGAAGAACTTGATTACATGATGATATAGTTGAACTGGTTTGATGTAGAAAATCTCCTCATCAAATTCCTAAGCGCAGCGGTAGGAGCATGTTGATAACGTGTTGTAGCCTATTTTATCTAACAAGGGGAAGGGGGCCGGCGGTAAAGAGAAAGATTGAGAGAGAGAGATGTGTTTGTAGAATTGTAAGGGAATGTGTGTTGTTATCCCTCCTACGTAATGCCTTTATTTATAGTAATAAGGGAGAGAAGAAATCCTTCCTCCCAAAGGAATACAAGTCATAATATGAAAGGATAACTAGAATAAAATCTATTCTAGGATTTACACAATCACACTTTAATAGGAAGTTTACAACAAATTTGACATTTTGAATTGATTGTGAAACTTTACAAAATATTATTTTGCTACACCAACCGTAAAAGTTAAATTTAATATTTTAATTTGCCCTTAAAGTGTGGTAATGCTCACCACCCTATTTATCACTGTTAGATGTGTTTGAATTTTGAGATATGTGCCTATCACTAATCTCGAAATTCAAACTCATCTAACGGTGATAATAAGGTGATGAGTATAAATCATAGTTTATGGTGATAAGCAAAAATGCTCCCAAATTTGAATCGTTGGGTTTGTCTATAAGTAAATTGTTGCAATAGTCCCTTAACTTTAACTTAATTGAAGTAATGGTCCCTCAACTAAATATCCATTACCATTGGTCCGTCAACTTTAACCCAATTGTAGCAATGGTCCTTCTAACATAACTCATTTTGACAAAATTCTAACGAAGTTGACGAAAAAGACCATGGCTACATGATTTGATGAATTGAGGGACCCTAATTGTAGCAATGGTCTTTCCAACATAACCTATTTTGACAAAATTCTAATGAAGTTGACTAAAAGGACCATAACTACACATTTTGATGAGTTGAGGGACCAATGGTAATAGATTTTTAGTAGATGGACCGTTGCTCCAATTTGATTAAAGTTGATGGACCATTGCTACAATTTACTCTTTGCCTTTTTGCAATTAATGGACCGCCTTAGAGCGCTAACGGTTGAAATTTTAGAAACCCATTTGACGCCCTCTCTCTCTAGAAACCCTAACCCATTTCACAAGCCCACGACTCCTAACAGTTGAAAAATTTATGATCGCTGCTTGCAATTCAGATCGCTCTGTCTCTCATCTGAAATCTGATCGTTATTTGCAATTCGGATCTCTCTCTCTCTCCAATTGCTTGAAGAATACCCATTTTTCTTCCAAGTGATTTTTGTATTACCCTATATAATTTGCAATCTTAACCGCTATATGTTGTGCAGGAAAAGGAATAATCATTCCCATTGGCGATTTCTAGGATTTCTAAGTTTAGTGATTTGATTTCTAGGGTTTCTGGTGGCCCGTCGATAATTGGGGCCCCAAAATTGCACGGAATAAGTTCAGTGCCACATGACATACCAATCTAATATTATCATACTATGAGGAGAAAAACATACATACTGCATGATATTATTGTTTCGGGACGCATGGCGTTGAACAATGTTGCATACAAGGCTTCTCTTAAACAAGCCCACCAGCTTATGAACTTCAAATGCATGTGTTTCAATCATACAACTATTCTTATACTCGAGTTTCATTTGTCTTCACTCTAGGGTAGAAAATTTGAGCAACAATCAAGTTGATTCTAAGATACGGTGTAATCAACGCAGATAATTGCTCTATTCAGGCACATACTCGCAAACCCCATTTGGAACTGGCAAGCTAAAATCAAGAAACTATGTAACTACGTAAAAAAAGAAATTTTTTTTTTAAAAAAGTTTTCCTTTTCTCCTTGATTAGTCAAAGAAATTAACATGAGGCGAGTGTTCAATAATTAACATAGTTGAGATAGTAAATTTTCATTTATATCATTTGTTAAAAAGAAAAATAATAGTAATAAAATAAAAAATAAAAAAAACTCAGTAGTTGCCGGAGCATCGAGGAAGACCATCGTTTGATGATGAATCTTTTTGTTTATTGATGACTGTTGTTAGTGCACTTTTTATGAAGATTCTTTGGGATTCTTGTTTCGGAAACCAGTTTCATAATCAATATATCTAGTTGATTGAGAATTGTAAAATTGTTGTACTCTCTCTTCGAAGGAAGGAAATGAAATGAACATTTTATCGTCTCAAGTTGTGTTCCTCTTTCTGATTTTCTGTTCAATTCATTCAATTTTCTCCGTTTGTGTAGTCAAACTCGTATATATATTTATGGGTTTCTGTGTTGTCACAAACTATCCAAGTCAGACTCATATATACATTTCTGGGTTTCTGTGTTATCGCAAATTATCCAAGTGTGTAGTCATGGCCATCACAAACCAAATTCTTTCTACAATTTCCTTGAATAAAGATTGATGAAAAAATATGAAATACTTGTGATTATTTAGGGCATGTTTGGTATTCTATTTAAATTTTTTTATCATTTCTTAAAACATTTCTTGAAAACAATTCTCTTTAAGACTCAAAAACTTAATTAGCATCCATGCTTTAGAAAAAGTAAAAGACAGTTGAAGGAAAAAGAAATAAGCGAGGAGCATCGGACGAGATAGAGAGGAAGAGGAGTGAGAGAAATAACCGAGAGAATGAAGAGAATGGATAGAAGGAGAGACAAAAAAGGTAAAAAAAAAGGAAATCTGGTGGGCAGGCGTCCCTGGCTCGAGCACACAGTTCCCTGAGGAGTTGGCACTTTGGTTGGTTGTCGGGCTCCTGCTTGTTACAATGCTACAAGATGAGGACAAAGTTAGTTCCAAAAGGTGCCTTTGTAGGGCCTCAGGTATAGACTTGGAGGCTCACAATCAAAACCAACTAAGTGCTTAGGTGTGCCACTGCCATCTCAGTATGGCAGACGTAGAACAAGTGTATTTAAGCCGATTACTTACGCACCAAGTTACTCTCACTTCTTGTTATCAAAGGATTTTCGTAGATGGGTTAAGTCTACATTAAGTTCTTTTCTATGCCTTGAGATCAAGGACTTTTGTTTATCTTGTATGCCTTAAAGAACAACTATCCAGATTTGGTTAAATGGTCCGTTTTAGTTCAATGACAATGCCCAAATGACCGCAAAAACATTAAATGAACTGAATCTGGGGGCTGGGAAAGCTTTGAACCATTAAAAGACTGGAAATGACTTGAACATATATCGAAGGATACATGATAATGCCAGATCTATTAAGTAAAACATAAAATAGAGAGAGTCGTGCTAGATTTAACCTTGTCGGGCAAGGTTGAATCTTGTAGAGCTTCTCTTCTTTGTAATTACATGGGTTTGGGAATACAAAGGGAAGTGAATGGTGATCAAGGTGAAAATAAGAGAATTGATACTACTGTGTTTGGGAGAGTAGCAGAGCTATTACATAAGGAAGCAGAAGGCTTTTGTGAGGGCTGATCCTGAAAATGATTGAGGTTTGTGCTGATTACAACTTCGTAGATGCAAATCTGGCTTAAGAAAAGTTTGTATATGTGTTTTTTTGATTGGTTGAGTGTCCTTGTCCTTGGGCCTTCTTCCTCTTTTTATAGGCAAATTAGCTCACTGTAGCTTTTTGCCCTTGCCCAAAAGCAGCCGAAGCTAGTAAACCACTTAACACTTTATTTACATGTTCTGCCCTTCAAAAGGTACTTTTGGGTTGAGAGTTGGTGGATTTCCATCAGTTGTCATCTCTATGTAGGCCATTTGCTTTTCCATTTAATGTGGAGTCGTCACTTTATCTTGGGCTGGCCACATGGATCCAGTGCTGGGCCTCGGGCAGAGTCGTGTCTTTTTAGCTCTTCTTGGGCTTCCCCTTCTTTAGCCCAAAGTTTAAATATTAACCTAAACAGTGCCCCCTTCAATCTTTGTTAAGCCTTCAAACTTAGGCACCAATAATGATTGAATAGTCGCCTTCCCGTTGCACACTTCTCTCGAAACTTGCACCATTTAACGCAGTTAATGCAAACTTGAGTCTCTTACTCTTCCCGCGACTTCCAATCATCACCTGATCCTCCTATAAAGCCTGGCTTGATTTCAACTTCTGGGTAAGTAATTTTAAACCAACCGATTCCTTATATTCCCAGGATTTCCTCAAAAATCCCCTCAAAGTCTTCGGATATTTTTCAGCTTGTTCTATGATGATCCCTCGTCCCTTACCATTTCCACTCCCTTTATTCTTCTATCATGATATCTGAAATCCCCTGAGCCTAACTCATTATTCCATGTTTAGTAAAGGGATCGCCACTATGTCTTTCCTTCTTGATAGCCTTCATTGTCCTCGGATAACCTTGTCTTCTAGATTTTCCTTTAGAGATAGGGGATTGTATCCCTTAGGATATGCGTGGGATTTTTTAACCTTCCTCTCTGTTGGAAACAAAATGCCTAAGGAACAATCATTGTCTTTAAAACTTTTCGTCAGGTGCTCTACTCGCTTTAAGCCTGCTAAGATCTTTGTAGGCTAGTCGAGTAATCACCTCCTTGCCCACTGACCCTATAAGTCAGACTTCACCATGACCTCTACGAGGGTATTTTTCAGGGTCAGCCATCAGGCTTTTATTGGCTGCACAACTCGATCAGGGTTTGTGGATGAAGATGTAGGAGAATCACAAGAGCTGGGACAACTTCTGGAAGGGGTCGAGCAAAATGTAAAAACCCTCATTCTAGGATCTGTACTAGTTTAGGGATGTAAATCCATTAAGATGAATCTGATGTAAATTTCAATTTTGCTAAAATGAAGAAGATTATCTTAGATTGCTTTGTTTTGTATTTCTTTTGAGGCCTATGTATGATGAATACAAAAAATGTCTTTCGAACTCCAAGTGCAACCTATACTCTTCTTCTTCTATGTAACAATCCCTAACATCCCACAAGGTTGGTCGATACCTCTTCAAGAATTTAACATTGATTGGATGTTTTTGTAATACTCCGTCCACATCCGCCAGGTAACATCCACCCTTGCTTAATACTTAGTTTACAATGAAAGGACCTTCCCAAGTCGGGCTCCATTTCCCAAAACCCCTAATTTGAGCTCCCAAATGGAGGATTGCTTTCCAGACTAACTCTCATTTCTTGAAGTTCTTTAATTTCACCATTTTATTGTATACTCAGGCAACAACTTTCTTTCCTTCCTGAATTTTGTTCAAAGCCTCAATTCGGGCTACGTCAAGATCTTCGATCTCTTGACATGGCTTAAACATACTCTTCACTGTGCAGCCCAAACTGATTCTGAATTCTGACCAAACTTACATTGATCTCCATGGGAATCACAGCATTTTGCTCGAAAGTTAAGGCATGCGGAGTAGTTCCAGTTGCCACCATTTTGGATGTCCTATATGCCCACAAAGTTTCCCCTAATCTTTCATGCCACTTTTCTGGATTCTCGGCTGCCGTTCGTTTGATAATATTCACCAAAATCTTGTTGCTGGCCTCTGCTTACCCGTTTGAATGAGGGTAATATGGGCTAGATTGAACCATCTTTATTCTAAACTTGTTGGCAAACTCTTCTACTTCCTTTGAAATAAAAGATGGCCCACAATCTGTGACAATTATCTCGGGCACCCCGAATCTATGCAAAATCTTGGTTTCAATGAACTTCTTAACCGTGGCTGAAGTAATATTTTTGACAGCTGAAGCCTTAACCCATTTGGTGAAGTAATCTGTGGCCACGATTATGAATGTGTGTCCTTTGCTAGAGGCTGGATGAATCTGCCCAACGAAGTCCATTGGCCATCCTCTAAAGGGTCCAAGCTTGACCACAGGTTTCAAAGGTACCGAAGGCATATGCTGGAGTGGCCCTTGTCTTTGGCATTCTTCACACCCTTGGGTATAAGCTTTGCAATATTTCTCCATCTCGGGCCAGAAATAGCCGTATCTTCTGAGTAACCATCTCATCTTAGTCCCCGCTTAATATGCGCCACAAGTCCCTTCATGCACATTGGCCATTACTTTCATTGACTCTTCTTGGCCTAAGCATTTCAACAATAATCCATCTGGTGTTTTTCTTAGTAGATTCTTTTCCCACCACACATATTTAGTTGCTTGTTGCATGATCTTCTTGCTTGTGGGAAACGAATGATCTTCCAGGTGTTGAATAATGAGTGTTCTCCAATCTCCTATCTCAGGCTCTTTGGTCATTATATCCAGACTAAATTCTCTGTCAAAGATAGAAGAGAGATTTCTTCTTTGTACTTCCACTTTCATCTTAAATTTTCTTTCTCGAATTGGGATCCCTAAAGCCAATTAGGCCATCTCATTAGCCATTGTATTTGATTCTTTGGGGTTATGGCTGACCGATATCTCAGTACCTTAATAACTTAACAATTGAGTGGCCGCCAAATAATATCCTGCCATGGTGATGTGTCTACATTTATATTCTCCACTTAGCTGATAATTACCAACTCTGAATCGCCAAACACCTCCACTTCATCTGCCCCCAGCTCCATCAAAATCTCTAAGCCCATGATCAATCCTTCATATTATGCCCGATTGTTGGTAGATTCATGATTATCCAAGAGGAAAGAATAACAATGGTGAGAGCCTTTGGGATCAATGATGACAATTCCAGCTCCTGCAACATTATGGGTGCAAGATCCATCAAAATATCGTTTCCAATGAGTGATCAAAAGGCTGGTTATTCTTTTCATCTCTTGTTGGATCCATTCTTCTCTGCCCAAAAGGATTTTATCTAGTGGTATCCAGATGTTATCCACCTCCAAAGTCTCGGGGATGTTGATTACCTCTTCTTAGGATTCTTGGTACTCGGCCAAAAAGTCTACAACTGCTTGCCCCTTGACCGCTCTCTGAGGTACATACTGGAAACTGAATTCGGACAGTGCCAAGATCCACTTTCCAATCCTCCTTATTAGCATTGGTTTTGACAACATATATTTGATCACATCAGTCTTGGCAATGATGTGGATATGGCAAGGTAACATGTAATGCCTCAGCTTGCAAGCACTGAAGTACAAAGCCAAACATAATTTTTCCAATGGAGTATATCTTGTCTCTACCTCAGTAAGGATTCTACTGAGGTAATATATGGCCTGCTATTTTTCAACTTCATTAATCTGGGCTAGCAAACTTCTAATTGATTTCTCTGAAGCAGAAATATAAAGTTTTAACGGCTTTCCTCTCTGAGGTGGCATGAGTACTGGTGGAGAAGCCAAGTAAGCTTTTATGTTGTCGAAAGCCTTTTGGTACGGTGGTCCCCATTCAAATTCCTCTTTATTCTTTAATCTCAACAAATGGGTCAGCGACTGGATCTTGCCCGCTAAATTAGCCATGAACCTTCTCAAAAAGTTAACTTTCCCCAACAACCTTTGGAATTGGATTTTATTGGTGGGGGGAGGTGTCTCCATGATTGCCCAAGCTTTGTACTTGTCCACATCTACTCCTCTTTGATAAACAAGGAATCCTAAAAAGTTGCCCGATCGGACTCCAAAAGCACATTTCTTTGGATTCATTTTTAGTTTATGGATCCTCATTGTTGTTAAGGCTTGCCTGAGATTTATCAGATGTTGCTCTTCAGTTTTGGATTTCACCACAATATCATCAATATATACTTTCATACTATGCCCGATTAAGTCGTGGAAAATGACATTCATTGCTCTTTGATAAGTTGCACCGGCATTCTTGAGCCCGAATGGCATTACTAGATATTCATATGCCCTCACATGGCTTGGGCACCTAAAAATTGTTTTGTGTATACCTTCCTTAGCTATTTTTATCTGATTATATCTGGCATTTCCATCCATAAAAGATAAAACTTTGTGTTTAGCCACTGCATTTATGGATAGATCTGCCATGGGCATAGGGTACTCATCTTTAGGCATGGCTCCATTAATGTTTCCATAGTCAACACAACATCTAACTACTTTATAATGCCTTTAAAACAGGTACAATGTTGGCCAACCACTCTACATATTTGGCAGGCCTAAGAAATCCGGCCTTCACCAGTCTTTCAATCTCTTCTTTGACCTTTTCTTCAATTTCTTTGGACATCCTCCGTGGTGCTCACTTGATGGGTTTAAACCCCTTTTTGATAGGCATTCTATGTTCTACCAAGGTTGAATATAAACCCGACATCTCAGTATAGTGCCAGGCAAAACAATCTTTGAACTCATGCAGAAGGTTGACCATCATTGTTCAATCTTCAGTTCCTAATAGGCCACTGACCTATATTGGTCTCGGATCTTCCTCAGTCCCCAACTCAATAGTTTCCAAGGGATCTTGCTCCTCTGGGGCTGGTTTGTCTGGCTCAGCGCATAAAAACTTGACTAGTTCTGGGCTTTCAGGAAGATCTTCCAGCCTATCTAAATCATATATGCATTCATCCATTCGAATGGCTGCTTCTAATTCTTTCCCAAAAGATTCTTCTTTGTTTACTTGGCCGTTTGAAGCCTCTCCGCTCCACTCATTTTCTTCCTTGGCTAAGCTTTCCTTTTCTTGTCTCCTTTGTTTCCCATACACCAACAAAGTTTTCATTAGGGACCTAACTGCAACTACTTGGTCCCTCCGCTTTTGTTTTGACATTTAATGGTGTTGGGAACTCAGGATAATATAGGGCCGATCCCATTCCTCCCTTGTGAGAGACAAACCTTGCTCCAAAAGCTTTTGGGCCGTTACCTTGGTTGGGCTGCCGTTCTTATCAGCTCATGAGCACTAAAGAATCCCGACACTAGGATTCCAGAAGTTGGCTTTTGCGATGTTGGCTATGGGGAGAAATGGTCGCGACTCGGCCTCTACCATCTCCCAGAACCCTGGTCCTGTTATCCCCTATTCATGGTAGACAACCATTTGTTGGTGTAAGGTGGATGATATAGAGAGACTTTGATGAATCCAATCCCTCCCCAATAAAGCTCCACAGGTAGAAGTATTGTCCACCACGAAAAAAGCCAACACAATATGCTTGGAGCCTAAGTTGATTTCCAATGGTAGGATCCTATGAGTTCTAGTGATAGCTCCTGAGAAACTAGACACTGTAAGATCTGTGGGGATCAGATCCTCTTCACCCCTACACACTCTCTTCATTAGTTTGTATGGGAGCACATTGACCGCAGCCCCTCCATCAATCAAAACCCTCTTGAAGGGTACTCCCTCCAGATAAGCAGTTACATATATAGGTTTGAGATGGTTAGCCATGATCAAACTAAGGCGAACAAACACCATTTTATCTGAGTAAACCTTTTTAGCCTTTTTCTCAACTTTTTCAGGCAAACCTGTTTGGCGGGGTTCTCTTGGTTTAGTTTCTTCAACATTAACATGTACCATCATTGGTTCTGCCACTAAGTAATCATCTTCCATCATGGGAAGCTGATCATGCTCAGTGTGAAACATGGCTGATAAAACATGTGTCATGTTTACGTGGAAGTTGCTGGGTCCAGGTAATTCTTTCTCCTTGCCCCCCAATGTTGTTCATAAACTCTTCTAACTAAGCCTGCGCTTCTTCAGGCAACATTAACTCAGGTAACCCTTCTTCTTGGGTTATGCTAAAGTTCAGCATTGGCTCCGGAACTTCACAAATATTATCCACCAACAATGGTGCGGGCAAACCTCTTTTGGGCAAAATAGTTCCAAAGCAGATTGGTTCCGGACTCCATCTCGAGGTCGGCATCATTATCATATCTTCTTGAGCCTTTCTTAGGATCCTATATTTCCCATGATAAGGATTTGGCGGCATATGGTTTCCTTCCCCTTCATTCTTGCTATTTGCCCTTTTTACTTCCTTCTTGCTTCTCCACTGAGGTTGATATTTTCCCTCATGGTAGGCATTTTCAAGCTTTACATTCTTCAAGGTTTCTAAGGCAGCGGGGATTTTTAATGAATTCATGTAGGCTCTATGTTGCCTTTGGACTCTCCTAATCATAGATGCTCCAATTTCTTTGACCGGTCTTCCATCCCTTCCGATCACATACCACTTACGCCTGGATTCACCATCCTTCCTTTCATTCTGATATCTCCGCCAGTATAACCTGGTTGGGGGGTTTTGCTTTCCCTTGTCCTGGTACTCTAGCCTCCTTGTCCTTCACTTCTTCTAAAGCTTCATAGTTCCTAAATATTTCTAATAAGTTTTTAGACTGGGAGTCTCCACCTAACCTCTGGAAGACATTCCAAGAGGTTTCTTTTTCGGCTGCCCGCATGATGTTTACGCGTTTTTCATGTCCTTCTTCTACTCTCATCTTGATTAACTCTCGATCAATAATAGCTCTGGGCACAGGTACCTCCAGTTCATATTCACATTGGCACTTGCTGCATAACAATGCCCTCTTAATTATGGTGGCTTGAGGTTTTTCAAGCAGCTTGATAGCTCCCTCAGTTGGCCTATCATTTAAAATAAAGTGAGACATAATAAAGCGTAGCTGAAAATAAATCAAACTTTAATAAATTTTACTTTCCTAACTTATAAAATTTGGTTAATTCTGCGATGCCGTGATGGTCATGATGATTGACCATTTCACTAAGCTGTCCTTCTTCTCCTCGACGGCACGACTTATTTGATACACATGGACCGATCGACTGAGATTTGTCGATTTCATGAAGGAAAGGGAAAAATGCATGCATCGATAACTTTAAAAGTTAGGCACTCAATGGAATACACTTGATATGGACAACTTGTCTGCTCCTTAATTAGTGGTGCCGCCAAGCTTAATGCAAATGTCCAAATTTGTTAGGTCGTCAAGCTTAATAGATACACAATAAATCTTAACTTCACATGTTATGTTATAAAATAATTAGCGTCTTGCTATACACGTAACCGTGTGAAGATTTACTTTGTTTTATTGTTTTTTTAACTTTAGATATTTTGAAAAATAATTGCGTGACCATTAACATTCTTACAACATGATTTTTTTTTTAACTTTTTTGTTACTTTCTAAAATCTAATAAGGAAAAGATAATTTAAATTGGACGGTGCTATTTAAATACTTTATTTACTTCCCGCACAATTTCTTAATTTTCGACCAAACTAATAAAAAGGAGGGTGTGGTTAGCACCACCCTTTAAATATTATAAAACTACACCTTTTTGACCTTTTCATAAGTAAGAGGATCATCGCGGAATCCTCCAATCACATCCGTTCATCGTGCATCGTGCGGTCAGTTTTCATCAGGTACTGTTTATATTCAATTTTAAATAAAAAATTTACAATGATTTATAATCGCACGATTTTTGATAAACGAGGATCCCCGAGATCCTCACAAAAAGAATCCGACGAGGATCCTCACTCTTTTCATAATTATGTGCCGGTTCAATACCTTTAACTACTAGAATATTATGTGGAACTACTTGACCGTTTCGTTTAGTTTAATAGCTAAAGAAGTTTGTCATTTCGTTTAGTTTAATAGCTAAAGAAGTTTGTCAAAAAAAAAAAAAAAAAAAAAAGCTTAAGGAGTTGTATT
>JADOBS010302614.1:0-14698 GCA_015708375.1 Cydonia oblonga | reverse complement strand
AAAAAAAAAAATTGCTTCTGCTGAGCTCATTTTTATTGCTTCATGTTTTCAGCTCTTTTTTTCATCCAAAACTGTGAAAATAAGATGTTTTTAAGTGTTTACCAAACACATTTTTAAACTCAGCTTTTTTTATACCCACTTTTTATAAAAGTACATCAGTACAAAACTAGTACTAAGTATCTTATATCACCGGATCAAAATATTAAGTAACTAATCATCTTATAATTTAAATTAATAGATCGCAATATAAATCGAATTATAAAATAAAAAGTAAATTACACGTAATCTATTTTATATTATTAATAATATGAAAGTTTGATAGTTTGCATATCTTAACTAGGGTCAGTTAACCAGGGTTAGCATTAGGTGGTTAATACGATCCTCCTCCTACTCCCAAGTTCTAACGAACACAACACAAAGTCACACAGAGAGTCCCACTGCAACCTACTGCACTTCACAGTTTCTGCAACTTTGAAAAAAGATCCTGATAATTCCGCGGGAGGAAGCAATCGATGGTCGGACAAGGCGGCACCGCCGCGAATACGAGCGGAAGCGCCGATAAAGTGATAGTGGCTGTGAAAGCGGAGAAGGTGATTTCGAAAACGGCATTGGCCTGGGCGCTCACTCACGTCGTTCACCCCGGCGACTGCGTGACCTTGCTCGCCGTCTTCTCCACCGCTAAAACCGGTAATTCAGGTTGTAAACTGTAGTTAAACCTTAAATCTGCTGCTCAGTTCGTGTTTCTAATGTTGAATTTGTACGAGGCAGGTGGAAAATTCTGGAACTTTCCGAGATTCACCGGAGATTGCGGGAGCCGTCGCCGGGAAGATTTGCCGGATCGGATTTGCCAGATCTCCGATTCGTGTTCGCAGATGGTTCTCCAGTTTCACAGTCAAATCCAGGTGAATCGTTATTGCTAACTGAATTTACCTTAATGCCACTTACCGCGTTTCTCTTTCGAGTCCATTTTCGTCATTTTACATTTCTCCGTTTTGAAAATTTCAACCTTTAGCGACAAACACCCACGTAGTTTGGTAATTTTTAGCTGTGACAAGAACAAATGTAGTATATGAATGGTGAGAAATTATATTTTTTAAGTTATTAATTTTTTAGCATACATAATCTATGAGTGACAAGTGATATATCACCTTATGTACCGATCACATTAAAAAATATCTCCTGCTTAGTGCTTAAGATGCGGCCACATGGACGTCGGACTTTGGAACTTGTCGTTTGCTTCTGTGTTTTGCACAACTGGACACAATCTGATGAAGTAGGCTATAGGTGTCTGCCCTTCATGCTCGTTTTTCAATTCATCTCCAATAATGCATAACTTTCTTCTCACATTTGCATTTGAATTTCATTATAGTTAAACTTTAAGCCGACGGGATTAGGTCAGTTAACTAAGACAGTATGCCAGCCTTCTTGGACCCTAGTACAAGTCCCTCTACCAGTAGATTAGAGTATTAGATTGAATTAAAAAAACATTGAGTTAATTTTATATTAATACTAGAAAATGCCACACACTTTATGTATGAGATGTATAATTTATATTTTTCTCACATATTGTTTTTTTAATTTTTTTTTTATGGGAGGATTTATTTGTTTTTCGTTGTGATGTTCAGAAACAAACAGCAAAAAACTTGTTTGTGTGAAATTACTTTAATGTCCACAATTTTGTTATTTTCTAATTTTTTTTTTTTGTTCAGTTATGTATTAAAGGCTATAATATTTCATTTAAATTCCTTTATGTACTAAATGTTATAATTGTATTTCATTGGTTTTTAGTTGACAAAAGGAGTTCTATTAATATATAATTTAGATAATATAGTTTAAGGAAATATTGTTTAACAAGATAATCATATGGCTTGTAGTGTCTCTTGCGGTTGATCACTTGGTTGTCAGAGTTTGTTAGATTTTGGATTTGTTTTTAGGCACAAATAAGTTAATCATTTGAGGGGAACATGGCATGTGCTTTGCAACATGTCGTGGGGTGTGCATGGAATTAGAAAAAAGGAAAACGATCAATCGGATGCCAAGAATCGTATCTTCTGTATGAACTATGAAACTTTTAACGTCATTAACCAATCCCAATTAGATCATTTGAATTTTTATTTCCACGTTTTTTATCTTCGTGGTGTTTTTTTTCCTTTATTTTTGTTGCCAGGAATTCGGTATTTACTGTTTATCCTAACCTCGCTGCTGGTTCTAAAACATAACTAGTTATGATCATATATTGCAGGTAACAGTGAGGATTAAGGTAGTATTAAGTACACCAGGTGGGGTTGTGGCGGCTGAAGCAAGATGCAACGGAGCCAATTGGGTCGTACTGGACAAGTAATTAAACATAAAAAAGTATTGTTTCTTATTTCCGAGCTATTGATTTAGGTGCATGCTTTACGGGTCGATTGCTTCCTTCACAACTGGACACATCCAGTGCCATCCTAAACTAGAAACGACGTTATTCTTAAGCCTGTGTAGTTGTAGTTTTTTGGTACCTTTTCCCCTCAAAGTGTAAGATTTGAATGGGCGGCTAAACAACCGATTGTTCTCCTTGTTTAACAGAAAGTTGAAGCAAGAGCGGAAGCATTGCATGGATGAGCTTGGATGCAACATTGTCATGATGAATGGAACTGAGCCTAAAGTCCTGAGACTCAATCTGGCATGCCAAGATGAACTCCAAACCCCATTCTTTTCTGCCGCTTCTTCACCAGGATCTCATGTTGGAAAATTTCAAGGGCATCATAGAATGAAGCATTCCACTCCGGTTAGCAGTCCTGAAGAACCAAGCTCCTCCTACACAAGAACCACGGGAGAAGGTTCATCGTCAAGTTACGACACTGTGACTTCTCTTTTTCTCATCTATGAACAGAATCCTCTTTTCGAAGGACCACGAATAGGAGACCGCATACCAAATGATTTAGAGGATCCGTATGAAGAACTTGAGACAATTGGAGAGAGGCTTATAAATCTGTCTAAACCTCAAATGTCATCTGCAGTCACTACTCAGAGTGTCTTTTGGATCCCCCAAAATCACATTGTTGATCATGGAAAGCCCCCAACTCCCCAGAATAGTAAAAACGATCACAAACCAAGATCTCCCACTTTCCACGCTCTTTTTGAAGAGTGTTCACGATTTGATCAAGATACAAGGAAAGATAAATTTGAGCCGAAGGAAACCCCTAAGAAAGGCTACCTTATTAATTCTAACATCAGGGATGCTGTTTCTTTGGGTAGAACCTCCTCAACACCTCCACCATTATGCTCTCTATGTCAACACAAAACACCGGTATTCGGGAAACCTCCAAAACAGTTCTCATACAAAGAGTTGGAGGAAGCTACGGATGCGTTCTCAGATATCAACTTCTTGGCAGAAGGTGGTTTCGGTGTGGTGCACAGGGGAGTTTTGAGAGACGGTCAAGTTGTTGCTGTGAAGCAGTTGAAGTTTGGTGGATCTCAAGCAGATGCTGACTTCTGCAGGGAAGTACGAGTATTGAGTTGCGCGCAACAGAGGAACGTTGTGTTGCTGATAGGGTATTGTATTGAAGGCAAGGCAAGGGTATTGGTTTATGAGTACATCTGCAACAGCTCGTTGGATTTCCATTTGCATGGTATGCACTTTTCTTCATGTTTTTAGTTTGGAACATATCCACAACTCTATTCAGTTTCATAGACTTGACATTCTCTCTGAATGACAGGGAAAAGAACACGTCTAGATTGCGAATCGAGGCTAAAGATAGCAACAGGAGCAGCCCGCGGTCTACGATATCTGCACGAAGATTGTAGAGTGGGATGTATAGTACACAGAGACCTCCGACCCAACAATATCCTTCTAACCCACGATTTTGAACCTCTGGTACTTGATGTAATCCTGGAATTTTTATCATATGCTTCAAAAACCATGTTCCCTTGTCTAGTACAGATCGTATTTCTTAATTTCATATTTCATCCATGATTTACACCGGTCAGAAATTTGTTCACATTTCCTGTGTGCAATCAAACATTTAATACACCTGTATTGACCCTTATGGAAGGTGCTCCTGTGCTTACTTGTTTGTTATTTGTTTAGGTTGCGGATTTTGGGCTTGCTAGATTGTACTCCGAATGGGAGATGAGCAGTGAGGACCGCGTGATTGGAACTTCAGGGTACTTTCTCCACATCCTGCTTGCTATAGGTCCTAGATTTCTTTTGTACAAAAGCAATGCAATTATATGCATGTAATGAAATAAAAAAGAAAAGGAAGTTATTCCATCTGATCAAGCTCAATGTGATATGTAGGTATCTGGCGCCGGAGTATGTAGATGGCGGGCAAATTACACATAAAGTTGATATGTATGCATTTGGAATAGTTCTGCTAGAGCTTATGACCGGTCGAAGAATCACTGAACTACAATATGCCAAGGGACATCGTTATTTAGAAGAATGGCTCCACCCGCTAGCTACATTAGAGCCACACCACATCTTACCAACTCATTATCAGTTACTGGATCCGGACTTGGCCTCCGATGAAAATCCCGACTTCCCCCATCAACTACAGGCGCTGGCACGTGCTGCTTCTCTGTGTCTGCGTCGAGACCCTGAATCCAGACCCCCAATGTCAAAGGTTACCTGATATCCTAGCTCAGTTGCTAACTCTGTGCCAAATTAATTTCCCCTTTCGGGGGATGAAGTTGTTTGAGTTCAAATTGTGTGGCTTTTTGTACAGGTGCTGAGAGTGCTAGAAGGAGGAGATCCAGTTGTTCCTCTGGGCCTAGACTTGAACACTGCCGGTAGTAGGAGTGGTCATTTGCCTGGACTGAACTCACATAGGCGACCCGAAGCAAGAGGAAGCCATTCTCGCACATTATCACATTGAATACCGATTCATCTTTAGGGTTACAATATTTTTTCTATACAAGCGATATTGGGGGAGGAGAACCAGACTTGGGGCCTCGGTCTAAACCAACCGAACGAGTTTATGTTTCCCTTGATGGGTTATGATGAGAATTCGTATTGCACATTGCAGTTTTCATGACAGATTTTTTACTTTCACCGTTGTTTTGAGTTTTACGGTATAAGCCTGAAATCAAGTTCTTTACGTGTATATCAGAATAATCAATTTGTTTCCACAACTTTATTTACAGTATGAAATATATATTTAGTTGATTGTTTCCCAAGTATTTTAATCCTCAAGATGAGGGATGCAAGGGTGAGCCTTAGCGTAATGGAAATATTACTCATTTGTGATTCAAAATCACAGGTTTGAGTCTAGGAAACATCTTTGCAAAGCGAGGGTAAGGCCGATAGATATTCCCCGCACACCCCGAGGTCCGGACCTCGCAAAGCAGAGAGTCTTGTTGGCTTGGTGTCGCCTTTTAAGATAAGGGATACGAGGAAAATAATTGAATTATGTCTAGTAAGTTAACCGACAACTTAACTAACAATTAAGGTTTCTTGTGGTGAATTGTCTATTTATTTGACAAGTAGATCAACAAACGTTCTCTAATAATTGTATTGAATGAATAAGAAGGAATACCAAAAAAGGGTCTTAGGGTTCGTTTGAAAGTGCTTTTAAAATTGTTGGGGCTTTTGATAAAAATGTTTTTGAAATCAATTCTTAGTAAAAATCCAAATGAATCCTGGAAAAGTAGTTTAAGTGTTTCTTGCAAGAAGCATATATCTGGTACTTCTTTCAAAAAGAAATTAAAGTGTTTTTGAAACTGAAAATCAATTTCACCAAAAACTCTTTCAGTCAAATTTTAATCGAAATCTTGTGTCCAAATCATCATGAGAAACCATCCATAACTTCCAAAGCACATCTGTCAATAAGAAATTAACAAAGAAATGGAGTGAAACTAATTTATTTCTCATATATACTTCCTTCATCACACACTCCAATCCTTTCATCTCATCGCCAATAATCAACGGTCCAAATCATTCTCTCTACGCTAGTCATAAAAGATCATGATCAGACACGTGGCGCAACACTATTAGCCAATAAGATCGGAACCCAATCGGTCGTAAATCATCAGAACCTCTTGTTATGGCTGCTGCCCCGACCCGCCGACGACGAATAACTCCCATCCGACGGAATCGAATCCGCATCGAACCCCCCGCGCTGGTGACTCATCGCCGTCAGCTCCGGCGCCTGCTCCGACACCCCCCATACCTTCACCGACTTATCCAGACTCCCGCTATATACAATCCACCGCTGCTCGTCCGCTTTACTCGCATTTACATCCTTGTCCTTCTCCACCGCAAGGCACTTCACCGGCCCCGTGTGCCCGGACAGAACCGACAGGCACGTGTGGATCGTTCCCTCCCTCCGCCACACGCAAATCGTCTTGTCCGCCGACCCGCTGAATACCAAGTTCCCCGCCGCCGCCAAACAGAGCACCGCCAGCTTGTGCCCCTTCAGCACGCCGCCGTGCGACAGCTGCTTCTCCCGCTCCCAGAAATTCACCAACCCGTCTGACGATCCGCAGTAAACAATTGACCCCGACGCGCTGGCGGCGAGCGCCGTCACCGCGCTCTCCTGCTTCAGCAGCGTCTGCGCCAGAGTGTGCTTGATGATCTTCCCGCTCTGCTCCTTCTTCCAAACTTTAACCGTCCCGTCCGCCGCCCCCGTGTACACCATCCCCTCCACGCTCGCGACGACGGAGTTCACCGCGTCGTCGTGCGCGTGGATCGATTCGATGCATTTCGAGGTTTCAATTCGCCACACTTTTAACGTCCTGTCCCAGGAGGCAGAGTAAAGAAGCTTCTTGTCCTCACTGAGGCTCAGGCACGAAACTGCGTCGGAGTGCTTGATCCAGAGCTTCTTCTGCCGCCGCACCTGAACGTAATTACTGGGTTTCACGGAGTATTTAAAGATATCCATCATTGTAGGCAGAGTCCCGGCGCGTTTGTGCACGCTCTGGTCTTTCGATGAGACCCGCCACACCCGGATCTTTCCATCTTGGTGACCCGTGAAGAGCTTGTCGCCTGAAATGACGATTGCTTTCACGAGCCCACTGTTCGATTTGAATCCACTGAATTCTTTGAGATTTTTCCACACCCGGATGTTCTTGCTGTCGGAACCGGTGTACAGCAGGTCTCCTTTGGCCGCGAGAGAGTAGATATGGCCTTCCTCGCGGAGGAGAGACCCAATAAGGCCGTTCGGAGGAACGTTAGATTCCTCGAACGGCTGCCAGGGTGAGTTGGAGAAGGGGGAACTGGAGGTGTTGTTCCAGGGCGACATTGTCATCGGAGAACACTCACCGCTCATTCGCGCCGGGTCAAGAGAACAAGCCGGGCGGAGGGCGGAGGCACTGCTGTTCCGTGTCGGGTATTCTACGTTGAGGTCGGTCACCATGCCGGCGGTGGCGGGGATGTTGGGAGCAGAATGCGCGAGGTTTTCAAACTTACTCCGAGGTATAGACTCCGCCTCCGCCAACATCCTGCCCTAATTCAATTCAAGAGAAATTTTATTCGAACCCAATTGTTTTTTCAAATTTTAATCGCTCGCATTCGCGAAACTGATTAAATATTAAAATGGAAATTAAATCAAACTAAACTAAAAGATTTTGAAGATTTTAAAGTTCGATTTTGGAGAGATGTGGGCGTTAATTAATGGTGGGAGGAGAAAATGGAGAGAGGTGGCCAACTGCTTAAGGAATGTAAGGAATTTACGAAATGAACAACAGAAGGCGGGAGAGGAGAGCGGGGGACTATATAAATATAAATAGGGATTTGAGGGCCGCTGTGATCTTGACACGTGTGGGGTGGATACGCAGGGGTTGCGTGGCAAGGGGTTTTCGGGTTCCGGAGAATCCGGGTCGGACGCTCAGAATAGCAAGTGTGTGTGTGTTATACGGTTCGGGCTGGAGTTGGGTCAGGTGGGTGGTCTCTGTATATTTGCTATTTTGGGGTGTTAAGTTAGAGTAGTTTTTCTTGGCGGTTTAGGGTTTTATGTCCTGTATATTGTACTAGACATTTTTTTTTCAAACGTCTTTCCTTTTACATATGACATATGTGCCCATATTCCAAACACACTAAATGGTCTGAATCCAATGTAAAATGGTTGTGTTATGAGACATGATTTTGTCATAATTAAGCATGTATAAATTAGAAAAAGCACCGCCCTTGAAAAGGAAAAAAAATTAGGGCGGATTGCAAGTGAGCTAAAGCCCTCGGTTGTTGGAGGTTTGAGATAATGAGTTAGGAATTGTAATAAATTCAGCTTAGGAGTTGTAGTAGACTTGGCGTGAATTTTGAATGAATTCTCTTAAAATCTTAATTAGAGGGAAGACTAAATTTGTTAAGGCTTAAAATACACTATAAGATCTCTTAATCTATCATTTTTTGAAATCTTTTATAGACTACTTTTGATCTGAATTGAATATAATCAAAGTTCTATATATATATGGACTTTTATCACGTTTAAAAATTCTGATTGAATGTTACTGAATTTTTATCGACTCGTTTAAATTGGGTTGAGCACCCTTGACATTTTTAACTCTTTAAAAAATTGTGACTTCGTTTTTGTATAACTGTGTGTGATCATTTCTTGCCTTTGTTTCTTATATGGTTGGATCAAATTGGCACGAGAATTTGTGTTCCAGAAACAAAAACAAAAATATTTGTAATTGTGGTGATTTCTAGTTTCGAATCATTATATTCAGAGTGATTTCTATATTGATAGGTTATGGGTTTAGGCCTATAGTGTAATGTTTCGTGTCACTCGGATTGGTTTTGCCTTCCTCTTCTAAACTCTAATATCATGTATTTGGCTACAATACTTATATGTATTTAATACTATAATTATCTCGAATATCAAATGGTGATAATATTAAATACATGTATTCACATAAATTATATATGACCGTCACATAATGATTATGTTAAATATAGTATTATACATGTAAGCGTATGGTAGCCCATTCCTACTTATCAAACGACATTTTAACTGAGACGTGATAAAAGCAATAGCTACTTCATAGATGATCATAATCTCTTGGAGGAAAACGCCGGAGTCCGTCTTTAAACTGCAAATAATACTTTTACTACCGACCAGGAAAAGTGCAATACTATTTTACTGTGGGTGGCAAGCATATGCATATGCTGCTAGAATGTCAGCGTACGTAGCTAAGTGGACTCCTTCCTTTAGTTTGAAGTTAAAAAGTTAAAAGTAAGAAAAGATGTATACACTAACTTGCAAGCAGTTGGAAGATGATGATATCCATTTTCTCTATTCTGTATGAACATGGATGGTGATATATAACGAATTAACAAATAGCCATTTTAGCAAAAAAGAGAAACAAATATCAATAATTGACACACAATTAAAAGAAATTATCTTCATTAACGAACTACAACCTAAGCACGGGCACACATGAACGCTCCAATAATTTTATGCATGCAATGTGAATGTAAGAAAAAGGGCAATCTCAAGCTTGTGGAATAGGCTCCTTCGTGGTCCACCATTAAACTTAAAATTAATGGCACGTAATTGTCAAGAACATTGCATTGAAAAAGAGCCTAGACATTTGCATGTGGTTCAGTATCCTAGCTAGGGTAGGGTGTTGGGTTTTCACCTACACGTCTCATGTCCGAAACTGCCCCTCCCCTAAATTATTGTATTAGTTTCGAACATTCTCCCCTCCCCTCAATAATAATAATTAAAAAAAATTTAAAAAAAAAACAACAACAGAGAAACGAGACCAACTTTCATAAAAATAAAAAAAAATTATTGTGTAGTCTACTGCAGGTAATCAACAAAAATTTCTCGTTTTAGGGTATTTTAAGAACAATCGACGTATTAATATCCATGCAATATTTCCTAGCTTGTTTCCCTTTTCTGGATCCACTAATTGTTGATCATATATAAACGAAACTCGTTAGGAACCTTTAACGCCTCAGCCAATTGACCCAATTGCTAGGGAGTTGAAACTCTCTGTCAATCAAAGCAAATTGATTTGAAATGTGGAATACCTTTCTCTCTTTTGTTTCAAAACTACAGAATAATAAATCAGAGGAGCTGCTGATCACCAAAAAGAAAAGGGTAAACGACAAGAAAACAAGAAGCCGCATAACCTGCCATATAGTTCGAGTGTCAATCATTCAATGTACGACGACGTCGTCCTTGCTCCACCGTTGAAATTTATGGGCAACAAAAGAAATGGTGGAGAAAAGCAGCATTTATTTTACCACTATATAAAATCAAGTGGAACATGACGACAAGATGACCAGTTAATAAAAAAACCCTAGTTCCTTGTTTGTACGCGAAGGTCCCAAGAAACCCTAGTTTTCTGATGATGGCAAACGGCCAAGAAACCTTCTGAAAAGATATTGTAATGGAACTAATTTGTTAGGGTTTTGGCAAGGCCGTTGCTTTCCGTTAGAGGCCGTTAGTCGGTTACAAATTCATTCAACCGGTTCTTACCCAGAAGGGAAAGTGATTTGACCAGACCGAAGAAGGTCGAAACTGCAAATGTGGAATCAGTGATATCGTGATGCACAATCTTTCGTTATACGTTTGGTACGGCCTTTCATACTTTGACACGTGTCAGACCAAGTACCAAGGTCACCTTCCCGGCTGCCACGTCTACGGTTTCGGTTTTTTTTCTGTCACTTTCTGAAATTCTAGGGTTTGGGGTACTGGATTTTGAATTATTTGGGGCACTTGGACCATGGTAGGATATGGAGCCCAAGGACCATTTAGTGAGCCAATGTTGGGAGGCCACATATGTGCGAGTGCGACTTCCTTACAAGCATGATGCTTAGCAACATAGTGTATAGGTACAAGACATTGACTATTTTGTCGATGTAGTGCTGTGTAAGTGCAAACATGTGGTTTAACCAACTTCAGCAGTGCTCAATTTGAATAATGCATATTGATTCATGTCAAATTTGTCAAATGCGTGCTAGTTTCAGTAACTTACGCACGTGGATGTCGCATACTTTAAGCTAGAATTATTTTATACATGTGTTTGCATCTGATCTTAACTTTACCGAACATTGTACATATTAGAAGTAATCAAGATAAATTATGTGCTTTCACTTATGTCAAGGTGCATGCATTGTAATTTTGAAGCCAGTTATAACGTTGTGCATTTTTATTTGGATAAGGATAATGTTAGGGAGAACAAATTTTTAAACCAAATTGGCAAACCAAATGATGTGTCGCTAATAAAAAATAAGCACGTTAATCAACACTTAAGTAATAATTCAATTATCAATAACCACATCATTTGATTTAGAAAATTTGGTTTACAAATTTGATCTCCCTAGCATTATTCTTTTTATTTGGTTATATCTATTCTAATTCTCTGGTGGCAGTGGGACGCACGTATTGTACCTACACTACCTATTTGCTACCCACCAATGAGCAAAGACTGTTGTCGTTAATGATCTGTCTCTACAATGTATTAATGTGTGTATTTTTATACGTAAACTGTACAAAATAATTAATTTCTTTGAAATGATAAGCTGGATACACTTGCCCTTATAAAGATACTAGTTATGAAACTTCTCACTAATTCTGATTAAATCGTTTAATTGCAAGCTCAGTTAGCTAGTTAAGAGTATTCTCTCTTACACTCAAAATCTCAAGTTTGAATCTTCTCTCTTCACATTTTAGATTAATCGCAAATGAAAAAAAAAATTCCAAAAAGTGAAGATATGTGATGAAACTTTATCACCAGCACATGATCAGAGTTCAGAAGCAAAGGTGTTTTTCTTCTTTTGCCTTCTTCTCTTCTCCCATGTTGTGACATGGACGTAACTGATTTTCCATATTTAAGGACTCGTAATGCTCTAATATGGTTTAGCTATGTTTCTTACACCTTAACTGGAACTGATCACCTTCAACGGTCATGTGGGCAGGATATATAGTTGCGTAATCGTGGACCCCAAAGAATCACATACTTACGTACGTACACATGTTTGTTACCGTACTTGAAAGTTTACTGTAAATGTCAATATTATTTTCTGTATGCTTCATCAGTATTCAATTGGAAAGATCCATTAGTTTGGTGTAAAAACAACAGTAATTTCGTAGTTCGTACTTGTCCCTAAACCCTAGTTTGGTATCACTTTGTACTTTGTAGTTTTACATGTTACATGTCTTCCCTTTCCTTTTCCATAAACCCTGCATGGACACGGAATGCAAAATCCAAACATCCATTAGATTTCCGGAATAGTTAGGAAAAATGGGCCTATCTGTGATCTATGTTATATCAAAAGTTGGGCCCTTTCACCTCAATCTAATATCCTTCCAAAGTCACTGGAAAGTTGGCCTTTTGGTCCAATGCATTATTAGACTGGATTAAAAGATGAGACGATGTTGCAGATGACGTTTTACCATAATGATAGAAAGTAATTACGTTTATACGCTTTATTGCGGGTTTGATCCTACTGATCCCTTTTTCCCTTTTAACAACTAATAGTTTGATCCACTATCTCTATCGTTTATAAAAAAAAAGGCGGTTTCAAAATTGGATTGAGATAAGTAGCCCTTTAAAGTTTAAAGTATAATGAAGTAGAGGAGAATGATTTTTCATTTTGAAGAGAATAGACATGGAAAAATTTTCTCTCTTCTAATCCTATCTCTTTGGAGTGGATTGATATAGATAATTGCTCTTCACGAGTGATTATGTTGGAAATCACACATCGTGAACTTGATAAAAACAAGCTATAATATAATTATATGGTTTCATTCTTAATTACATTAAGGCATTTTAGGATAAAATCTTATTCATAATGGGCTAGCAGGTGGTTAAGTTGAAAACAATATCATTGGTGGACCATTTTGCATGTCTCTCCAAAACTTTGATAAATTCATCTTCTACGTCCAAATTAGACAATATTTTTTATTTTATTTATACATTCAATTTACCTTGAAAATATTAGTTTATGCATTAGAATCCAATTCTATATACAACATGAGGCCTAATAAAGTTGTTCTATGCACTTCGAATATGTACATCGTGCACACCCTTGAAAGATAAAGAAAGAACTAGTACTAGAATGACTATTTTGAATGTTACCTCTGACCAAAAAAAAGAAACATACAGATTTTATATGCATTGAAATAAAGGAGTTTTAACGAAACACTTCTGGTATTGTTCACTTTTAACAAAAATGACATTTTTACTCTAAAAAGTTACTCCTGGTACTATTCACTTACAACATCTTTTTATTATTCTGATTAAAACTCAAAGTTTTCAAGTTATTTTTGATTAATTTTGTTTTGAAATAATCAAATCCAAGAGATATAGGTAAATCCAAAACAAATGCAGAATCTAATCCTTCCAAAAAGTTATCAGAGATCGACAGAACCCACTAACCATATCCCATTAAATATGCTTCGTGTCGCTATTCATTTATTCTTTTTAAGCTCAATCAACTTTAATTACATTAATTATGCGATTTACTGTAAGATCACTTGGGTTTAAGATATGGTAGTATTTGTTGTAAAAGACAGTAACCGGCCTTGTCAGAAACCATGGATTTGGATGTGTTGTGTGTCTATGAAACTCTGATATTCCCTGCAAAGCTGCATCCTTGATTCTCTCAATTCACCGTCCAAATTTTGCACTTCCTCCAAAACCCCATATCTTTCTCTCTATATATAATTTGAGAAACATCTCACTCACTCTTGAATCCCACCTTCAGTTCTTCCCTTCCACTTTTAGCTTCTCACTTAGCCAGACAATGTCTTCTCCCTTCTCCTCTATGATTTCTAACCCTAAATCCTCCGTGTCACAAGCCGTGAACATCATCGGAAACGATTTGAAGGAAGAGCAAGAAGAACCTGCAGAAACGCATGAGCATAACTACGTGAGCAGCCATGTGCATATAAAACCCACTCACACCTCCCAACCCTTTCACAAAGATGTCGTATTACGGCGCATGCGCCAGCGTAAGCGAGTTAACAGAGTACGAGCCGCTCTTCAAGCTCTCCTCAGCTCACCCTCCTCCCTCTCAGTTCAAGAAAACAAGTGGGTTGATGATTACTTTGCTGCTCCTTGATTTAATAGGCCCTTAGTCGCTGCCACCGCCCAAAAGTTAACGACATCCCTCGCAAGTGACTGTGAAATATGCCAGTTCTAGTCTAGGGTTTTGATTAATCTCTTCTTTACCAAATACGTACGTTGTTATTTTGAAGTTTTGTACTGTTTATAAACTACATTTTGCATGTAGACTTTGATTTATGGTGGGATCTGAATTTATTTTGGTACAAAGCAATTGCATGTTTAGATGGGTTTTTACTTTTCATTTCCTTTAATTACTAATTAATGGAAGAAAATAAATACAAATTTTTATTTTATGTTTTCAATTTAATATAACGGGGAACAAAAACTTTAAAAGATGTCAATATGCCACATACGATGTCAAATTTAATTTTATATTCAAAATTTGACATTTCATTTGGAGATTGTCTAAAGTCTAAACAATAACACTTTTCACTTATAAATCATGGTAAAAACAACATTGCAAATTTCAATCCTAAAGCTTAAACGTTGTTCTTAGTTTGGTCATTAAAAAAAACCATGTTACGAAGGACAAAAAAGAGAGTTTATTTGTTTGGTTACAAAAATCTCAATATAATTTGTTTGTACCATACTTGACCAATCCCGAAACTACTGAGCACCGGTCAACATTATACCGTCAAGGATCCACAAGAATCTCCCTCCAACCAGGAGGCCAATCACAGCGCGACACGTGTCGATATCG
>JADOBS010302613.1:0-14697 GCA_015708375.1 Cydonia oblonga | reverse complement strand
CCGTATTGACTTCCAGGGCGAGCCTGTCCAAACAGCTCCGAGTCCCCTATACCCTCATATTCCTCTAGAACTTGTCGCTCCTTCCCTAGATTAGTAGCCGACTTGGGATATGGGAGAGGACCGAGTCTGTTACATATAGCACACTCAATGACGCAACATTTCTCTTTCTTCATTAGTAGAGATAATTCTATGCACAAACATTCACATATTACATATAGCACACTCAATGACGCAACATTTCTCTTTCTTCATTAAATGCTGCACACTGCTTAGCTCTTTACATATAACGTAACTAGAAAATAAGGCATGAACATGAAGCATCATCCTTCTTTGCTCTCGCGTACGTGCCTGCTGGTTGATGAATTTGATGCTATAAGGGGATCCAGCCCTGTTTTAGTTTCAAATTATAACATAATTAGGATGAAAACCTCAACTTCACACACAGAAAACTGTTTAGTCCTTAACTAATGGATACGTATGATTTATATTACACGGGTTTAATGCGCACACCTTGATTAATCCTGCCTCGGTACCACATAAGATAATGTCGTTTGCTGTGAGTAGGCTGGTGATTCTACTTCCTGCTGAAATTCTTCCCACCTTCTGCTGTGACCCTCTTAACCATATCTGTTTTCGCAAAGCGTTTGTTTCTCAACAAAATTTGGACATGCTGGAACATTTTGTGTGCGAAAACGGAGTAAACTTACCTGAATGCAGTTTGTTGCTGAGCTGCAGTTAAGGTATATGAAGTCTTCCACTATTCCCATTCCCTTTACTCGTTCTCTTTTCCCGGTTTTTAGTGACATTTGAGGTCTGATGTGTCTTCTCCATTCCTGAATATTATACACAGTTTAATCAAGTGAAAGGCTCTCTCTCGCTGTGGGCTTCCAATTGTAATCCTTACCTTCAAATTTGAACCTTCCACGATCGAACTTGCACTGTAAAGCCAATCTTTGTATGTTACAATTGCAGTGATAGGCCTTTTTTGCAGCTTCCAGAATTTCCTTGCTGCTTTGATCTCTTGCGCCCGGTTGTTCATGATGGAAAACTCCTAAACACAGTGAGGTGTCACTTAATGTTGTTTTAACGAGTGCACGAGCGCACGAGCGCATGGTTTAGTATATACAAGACCTTTAAACTGACCTGTATGCTTGAGTCCTTGCACCCTGCAAAAATCTTCCCCTGAACCACTGCCATGCACTTCACCTGTTTACTCTTGCAATTATATTTGGCCTTTCTTGATGCATCAAACACCTGGAAAAAGATACGTCGTTCTTTAGCTATACACTTATTTCAGTACTAAGTTTCCATGGATTTATCAGTAATGTGGCATTGTAAGTACCTTAATTCCATGGCCATTGGTAGTTGCAAATATCATTCTACCGTGCGTATTAAGGTGCTGAACTGGTTTCTTTGCTGCTATCACCTCAATGCACTCCAATTTCCTGTGAACCACTTGCCAGACCTGCAGAAAGAAGTTGCATTTTGCAATTTAATTTATTTTTGTATTGCATACCAAGTGAAGAATCGTAAGTGTCGCTGCTGCAAAAATTTACCATACCCTAATGGTTTTGTCCAGTGATCCGCTTATAAGGCTGTCCCCCGGTTCAACAAGCGAAAAACACGTAACTGCCTTCTTGTGCTCTTTCACGTCCCATACAAGGGTTGCTGATTGCCCCTTGATGTTCCATACCTGTTGGATGAACTCACAGACATGTAAATGATCGCGCCATCATATAAAATTATATTCAAAACGTTTTATCGATGTAGATTCTTCACCAAAACAAAAAAAAAACAAAAAAGAATATGCATACATTATATGATTACTGAGTGTCTGAAGCACATAATTTTAAAATATCATACCTTAATAGAACCATCTGAGTATCCACTGCAAAGAAATCCCTTGTAATAGATGAGGTCACATACAGCTCCACTGCAACTGACACCGACCTCAAGGATTTGTGTGTGAACACACGAAATACGCTGCTTTACCGTTATAATGATTCCAACAAAGACAATACATAAATCTGTTACTGTTAGTAATGCTCACTACTTCAAAAAGGAAAAGAAATCGCTGAAATTGCAACGGATAGACTAATCCGAAAGCTCTCGAGTAATTCTGCAGACAAAGTTTGAGTGCTTACTGATAAATTTGGCTGAACATAATCAGCTACTTTATGTAATTCTTCCGCCATCCATGTTACACTTGACAAGCGTCTTAGTGATTCTCGCACTCCTTCCGAGAAATGAACTAATTTTTTCATCCCTACATGATGAAACCATTTGAGTTTGCATGGAATGAACTGTGTTCTTCACGTTATGTTACCAGTCTGAAATTATAAACATGTGCTACTAGTTGAACGTTCACACCTGACAATCTCGTGCTTTTTAGTTACAAATGAGAAGCATTACCTTTACCAGAAGCATAGTTGTATATGCAGAGACATGCTAGAACTCTTTCTTCTAGCTCCATTCCGGGATGCAAAAATTGCTCAACTCCGCTAAGCAAGATCTCGCAGGCAGTAAATTTTACGCTCTCTGGACTCTTCGCGATTTCAAATCCAAGCCATGCAACAGTTGTTAGACAATCCCTTGAAACACTCCTTATTGTACTCTTTAGGCCCTTTGCTAGTGAATGGAAAACCAGATTCCCAATGTTAATG
The DNA here is from genome assembly GCA_015708375.1 of Cydonia oblonga. Lineage (NCBI taxonomy): Eukaryota > Viridiplantae > Streptophyta > Magnoliopsida > Rosales > Rosaceae > Cydonia > Cydonia oblonga. The sequence continues at coordinate 12,034 of JADOBS010302613.1, read as the reverse complement.
ATGCTTCTGGCAATTTTGCTGCACCATGTGTCTGTTCCAGCATCCTGTAAATTTGTGCAATTTTCTCTATTGGTACATTTTGTATTGATTGATCGTAGTTTATATTATAACACATTCGAGTTCAACCCTCACCTCTAAGCAATCATCCGACCAACAAATGTTCTTGATCATATTTCGTTGATACAAGGAAGTCAAGCATGCTTTTTTAACCAACCATCCTATTGTGTATGGTTCCCCTGTCCAAGAATATGTTCCACCGAGATTCGATATAATGAATGCAGATAATTGTTGTGCACCACAGCTTTCTTCAGATGCCACTGACTTGAGAAGAACCTGCACTGCTTCTTCTCTGAATACACTCTTACCAGTGGAGTTATCCTGCAGATATTCGTTCGCTGTCATTAGGAGTGTGTGTTGTGTTAGATTCCTACATAGCTTGATGATATTTGTTCTACTTACTAGTGTATCTAAATGAAGCAGCAAATTTGCTGCCAAAACTTGGTATTCGGGTTCAAATTCTTTGATGCACAGCATGAGTGAGTTCATAATGTTCGTGTTTCCTTCGCGTTGTAGCCTCTTCAGCAAGGTAATCGTTGATGACCTGAAAAATTAGAATTTGAAGTTGGACAGCCTCATAATTATTTAAAATTCTACATTTCTTGATTTCATTCACAAACTTTAAATGACTTGAATTGTTGTCATAAAATCTATTGGAATTTGAAGAATATTTTCATACCGTGGCATGCAAAGAGCATGATGGAAAAATTCGAGTGCTGTGAACTTGGCATGCTTGTTGTTACTTTCCAGAAGCCGGACAAATGGAGCCACAGGAGCTAATTTCGATATATATCTTCGGCTATCTCCGTCATATTGTATGCATTTTACAAGAATAGTTGCCAAGGAGATCAATTCTTCAATGTTGCTGTCTCTTGCAACATCTAGGAGCCCTTCAAGAACATTAGGAGAACTGACTTCAGCCAAGTGCACGTTGTTCGTGGCATGGTCGAATGCAGTTACTAAAATTTCAGTAATCATCAGGCATGCTGTCATAGGAGATGGCAGTGATCCTGACCTACACTTGTAACTATTCGAAGTGCACATGATCCCCGCCAATGTAGGTAAAAGTTCAAAAGTCTTGATTTCTGCAGGAGTTGGATTCATTAAATAAAATAGTACTGCTGCCTCCTGCACATTTCTTTTGAGAGCACTTGCCAGATCAGACAGCTGCAGACCTTTCTTCTTGACATCTTCTATAACCGACTTATTTGCTGCAGCAATGCTGGTTAGTATCGAAATTGATGCCCTTATAACAATGTCCTCCGTCGAACTAGAAATGCCTGCTAGCAATTGATCCAAGATCATGTCTTTCAAGACAGCGCAGTTTTCTCCATTCTTTTTGCCCAGTATTTCGTATATTGTTGTCACTTCTACAACATGATCTTCCTCCCATTTTCCTAATCCTTCCGAGTACAATAATTTTGATATTGCATTTTCGGTCATATGAAATAGTTCACCTTTGGAGTCTTTTGCAGGGTGTGAGCTTACTTCGTGGCCGCGAAAATTATGCTTTCTTCGTGCACCACTCTGTTGGTGATCCATCTGGTTGATCATACAATGCTGCCGAAAGGTCTTTGATTTTTTATCTCTGTGTTCGAACAGGGTTAAATTTAAACTTTTGATTGAACTGGCGAACCCGCTGGCAAGTAACGCAGAGTTGTTTACTTCCGGGACTTCTTTACGCACCGACTCCTGCAGCTTCCTGTACGGTCAGTGCTTGTAAATTAGTACAACATATTGAGTTCTGACATTAAATTTTGGGTGATGACTTTTACACTCGCGTTTTCTTCTTCTGAAAAAATAACAACAAAACAAAAAATAGGTAGATTTGAGAGTATGAACTAACCAGTCACAAATTTCTGACCTGGGAAAATCTGAACTAGTTCTTGTGGTTGTCAGTGAACATTCGCCGTAATCCATGAGCTGCGAAACAAAGAAATTATGAAATCTTAAAACGAAAACTTACTGGTTTATTGTAGTAACTAAATTTTGTTAAGATAGTAATGTCTTTCGAAGAAAACCTCTGACTCAATGTCATAAGCAGAAAAATCGGAGCATGAATCCACTGAAGTTCGCATATCAGATTGCGAGTCATTCAACATATCGTGGAGTCTTTTGATACTTGAGCCCCTTTGAAGCTTCTCGACATTAAAACTTGTCACTTGATCTAAATCCTTTGCAGTTTTCTCATATTCTTCAAATTCCCGGATGTAGATGGAAGAAGTCTTCATTTCATCTCCCATGCCACCGCCAATATCCTCTCGAGGATCAAAAGGGTGCACCTTTACATGCCGAGTTGAGCATCACAGCAAACAGATTAAACATAATATGCAAAAGGGTTTTTCTGATCCAAACTTCCACAGAAAGTGCATAAGAGAAAATCTTCTTTCGAACTTGTGTCGCGTGTTGAATTTAGACATTGATATTAGGCTTACCTCCCAGTGCTCAATTGTACTCGAAGAAAACGAGCTGGTAGATTTTCCATGCCTGTTACAAGGAGTGATTATTCAGTTTTAGTTATAATTAAGGCCCTTAACATCCAAATATACTCAAGAAGTACTCACATAGGGTATTGAGGCTCAGTGTCACATTCCCACCGAGGAGTCTCTCCGTACAACATGACCTGATAATACATCAGCCAATCTCTACACACCCTCGCCATCCGCCCTATAGCTTCATCTTTCTCGTGTTCCACGTGGGGAAAAATTGACCCCGCGTTCCCCTTCCCTCTTGTTGCTTGCTTCCCACACTTGGCGGTGCGTGACGGGAAGAGCCTTTTGCAGAGTTCGGGTGCGAATTCTGTTTGAACAAGCCCCGGGGACACCAGCACTGCCTGCAGGAAATGCAGCGCAACCTGCCACTCGTCCTCCTGGAGCTTCCTGACCAATGAGAGGTAAAAGTAAGAGCAGCAGACCAAGTACCGGTTGTGAATTCCAGCTGTGACACCGTGCTCGTCGAGCAGCGCGGGAACCTGCAGCATTTGCTCTGCCTTCTTCAGCAGAGCTGCTTTCTCATCCAAACACTTTTCTTGAATTGCGGCTTCGATGCTGTCAATGCCCCAGTAAAAATTCGATAACACAGACTGCTCAGAGAACTCTAAGAATTTGTGTTTTTGAGCCGTAGTAAACTTGGTGGCGCATCTCATCCGGATAGAGTTTCTGGTTTTGGCATTTGATATGAGTCTGTGGATGAAGTTGTTGACCGAAACGACAACCCCCCATATGGATTTCAAGTTCAGTCTCTCTTGATCGTGGGATGAAACCGAACCCGAAACCATTGGAGCAGAAGAAGAGCTAGCTTCCATTTCCAAGTCTGATTTCTTAAGAGAAGGAGTATTGCCTTAGAGGATAAGGGCGGGAGAGATGAATGAGACAACAATAAGCTCTAATTATTCTAGAGTACATTAATGCATGACATACGCGGTAGAATTTAACGATTTTAGGTGCGCTCAAGAGTTCAAGGAAACTTAACGGCGTTAACGAGTGGATGTGATTCACTTACAAGGCAATGTATGTCGTATACTATAGATGGATGTACAATCGAAAGATCGGTGATGAGTGAGAGATTGAATGTTTAGTATATAAATAGTAGTGTCTGCAGAGTCTTTTCCTTTGCTGTGGAGGTTGAAATTTGGATCCTTTTTTTTTCCCGTGACCTTGATCCAGGCCGTTCCAGGCTCCAATGGACCCCCAAATTTGTTTGCTTGCTGCAGAAGACAAAAAATAGATCGTTGCCACCATTGATGGAGGGAAAGATGATAAAAGAAAACATCATTCTTGTGGTCACCTTTCACACGTCCTAAGAAATTTCCTAACCCAAACCACCCCCTCCCATCTTTGCTTTGCACAAGCCACCTACACCTAGTTCGATTGTACATAATATTGGTGGTATTCTCTTATCGAACTTATATTGCATGACGAATATTTATATTGTCAAACTATGAAACTGTATTGCTCATTTAAACAAGAACTATAACCTAGTTGATAGTCCTATTTGAGAACTTAACAATATAAATACGTTACATTGTTACACAACATGCCAAGAAAACTTCTATAGTACTTAATTAATCAAAAGGGGTACTTTGACGTGTATCTATATATGGCACGAGAAATTGTGGAGACCGTACTGTTGATTAATACGAGAGAACTGAGCTTAAACTTTTTTTAACAATGAGAAGATAAGTATTAGTAAACCAGCTTAGAATTTAATAGGAAATTAATAATACAATTGTTAATAGTTTCAGAAGAGTGCAGCAAATTGTACTAATTCTCCGCTGGCGTGAATTGACAATGGTGCACTACGGAATCACAGATAGCATATTGACTTGTCAGAACAGGCCGTGTCTTGTGCGCCAGACCATCTGATTCTGATTAACAAACTTTTATTATCTTTTAGGGTAATGCTAAGAAGATCAATTATTTAAATTATATATTGTAAATTATATAACGTCGTTGTTGATGAATGAATTATTATTTAAGTGTTGATTAACATGCTTATTTTCTATTGATGACACATCTAGTGGCGTATCCAAGATTCGAACATTGGAAGGTCCAATGTTAAAGATTTAAGTTTTTTCAATAGAAACAGAGCGCGAAGTACGCAAAAAAATTTCAATTTATTCGTTGAGGAATTTTGTTGATCACTTGGTGGGCTTATTATTGTCAGTCGAATCATGTTGCGTACATTTTAACAAATATCGACATATGCCGAAGCGATATGATTAGTGCTATCAAGAGAATATTTCGAGTGTCCTCGACACAATGTTGCCGATATATGCCTAACATATATTACACCAAACGCTTGGTAGACACAAAAGGGACGCATAACGAACATCCCAAAGGTTCTCAGAAGACCTTTACATGTATATATTTCAAACTCCACGTGATCCCGGGACCACCTCGGTCCAATGTACATCTGCTACTGCATCTGAACACATCACATAATTTACATATTTAGCCTAAAAAATTGATCTAACTAACATAGCCCATCTTTTATTCTTTACTGAATTTCCACTGAGATCGTTTTATTCTGCTGATGGAATGATTAGTTCACAGACTTGGCCAGGTTAAGATTCCTTACACTAGTTTAAGCCCTATGAAATCTTGAGAGTTATAGACCTAACTATAGCTTTATAGTTTATACTATCAGTTGAATGTGCCGCAGTGACATCTCCAGAGATGGATGCATGAAGTCCTTTGCCTGAATACGGTCTTGTATTAACATGCAAGTGCACGGCAACCTATTCCAAATTTCAATGTCCGCCTAAAATCTGGGTCCGCAATTTCGTATTTGGTGTGATGAAAGCCTGCATTGTTGAAGCTGTCACGAAAGGGACATGACTCCATGCAGCTGCACAACCCCATCCCCAAGCTACTAGTGAGCGAAATAAAAAACAATCAAAGCAACAAGTAGTTTTACGTAGATCAAGTTATTAATCACATCTTTTATAAAAGTGAGAATTAGTTGTATAAGTAGGTTCTACCTCGAATTATATCAGTTGGATCTTCTGTGAAGATTTCGTGAATTATTTGTCAAATGTTTGCATATTAAGTTAACCAATTATTATTTAACAAAAAAAAAATGTCTAATCGATTATTAAGTCCGTGATTTTTCATATAATTAGTTTGGTTTATATTGAATTGGTGTCTAAGACTAAAAGAGGTCGCTATAGCACAGATTGGATTTGGACACTTTGTCTGTCACGGGCACAAAATGTAAATGTTAGCTTCTAAAAAAATAGAAGTTGCAATCACATGCATCTGCCAAATCAACAACTTGGGAAGGATGTGATTTTTCTTTCTTTTATATTTTACAATATTTGCTCAAAATACACTATTGCATTTCTTTCATCAACATTTCATCAATTTCATCACTTTTCATCTTTCGTTTTCAATCATAGCGAACATAGTGGATCTGTGACTCTTATAAAGTCTTTAAATATGGTAGACCTGAATTTTTTCAAGTCAATTTGAGCAGTATGTTTTTCTCTCCGCATTTAAATTGAAATTCGCATTCTTACAATTTAGATAAATTTGACATAGTATGTTGATTGTACAAAAAAAAAAGTTCTTAAATATGCAATTGGAGGAATTACATTTCCTAACTATACATATGAAACTCATGTGAGCGCAATCACATTGGTTAAAGCTGATATACTCTTCCACCATGCACACCCAATTTCGAATTCCACTACTTTTATGCTATCTATCATTAAAACTTCTATAACCAATGTTTGGACTTCTAAAATGTTTGAAGTTCGAATATCTTTTATCTCATTGATTAAGTTCTTTTTTTAGTCAAAGCAATGAGGTTTAAGGTTTTCATTGATAGAAGAAGAGTTACAGTCAGTGATTAATTAAGCCTACATGATAACATGATTAACAATTCCTTTCAAGCAATGATCCCAGAAACACATGAAAATATTAATTAGCATTAAACTATGAATGGTTTTAATTAGCATTATGAAATGTTAAGAAGACCATTTATATAAATCATATTTTGTAAACCATATAACGCGATTATTAATAATTGAAATGTTATTTAAGTATTAATTAACATAATTATTTTCTATTGATGACACATCACATATTTATAGATTTAGTCTTAAAAATTAGTTCGTAACATTACTCCTTTTCAAAATATATGTGGCCAGGCTGAGGTGGGCTCTGACCATTTCAGTTGGACCTAGACTGGACTAGAATGGTATCAGAAACTTCAGTCTAAAGCCTGGCTCAAATTAAAAGGTCAGTTGGGGCCATACGAAAAATTAGGAGCACGTAGCTAAGCCAGTGTCAAATCAAAGCTCCTGGTTGAAAATGATAAAAGCAATAAATCAAGCCCACTTTATTTAATCTATTTTTTTGGATAAATTACATTTTTATTTTTGTAGATTAAGGAATGTAACAGTTTGGTCCTCGTCTTTTATTTTTCGAAAGTTTCGCGTTGTAACACTATTGATCATTTTATCTGCCAAACTATCAAGTTATCCTCTATTTTTTTGTTACACGGCATTAGATGAGATTACTTTCTACTTTCATATTGATGTTATAGGTCGTTATTTATTTTTTTTTCTTTTTTTTGGTCGATATAGGTCGATATTTATTTCTATCTATATCTAGAAGTTGAGATTTTATACAAAAATGTTAATAGTTGTTATCCTTCGATATGACTTCGTGCAACAAAAAAGGGCCTACTAAGTGCTACATTGAGAAAGTAAAGTTAACCGTAATCGTAGACCTTCAAGCCAAAAACCTAAATTTGTGCTTTGCTTTTTCATTCGCATTGAGCGTCGGTGCCACCTTTTCACCCGTAATGGGTGCTTTTCTGATCTACGTCTCAAATTTGTGCTTTTGTTCTCTTGTTTTCAGATGATGTCCCTTCTTTTAAGCCCCAATATTGAACCCCTATATCTCTACTCTTTCTTTTTCTCCTTCTCCACCCACCAGTACCGTATCTTTGTCTCATCTCCCTCTTTTTCATCTCTCTTGTCCCTCCTCTGTTATGGCCCCTTCCTTCGCGCATTGACAAAGGATTGAGAGTATGAGTTTCACAGGGAAAAAGGAACTTTGAATATGCTTATAAACAAGGTATAAAATATCGATGATATCGGAAATATCGGTAGTCCAAAAACATGGAAATATCGATGGAAATATCGGGATATTATCGATATCGATAAAAATTGAATAAAAACTACGGAAATTGTAAAAAAAACTTGGAAATTTTTATTAAAACTTTGCAGGATGTTTATTTAGTCAATTATCTATTAGTTTATCACAAAAAATTGGAAGGAAATGTATTGCATGATGGATTTAACTGATTTAAGTTGATTATATAGCGAGCTCGCCAACATTGTGAGTGTATTTGGAACTATCAAATTAGTCCTTTATCGTAATTAAATCTGAACTCTATATCTGGATTTCGAAACCCTCCCAGGATGCCACGTGGCAACCCCCAGCACTCCTCACGTTTCTCTCTCTCTCTCCCCTACCCCGAGACCTCATTTCCTTCTCTCACTCACTTCGACTCTCTCTCTCTCTTCTCTGCACTGTCTCTCTCTCTCAAAACCTTCTTACCTCTCTCCCTCTCTTGCTGTGACCACACACACACACGCAGCAGCACCATCTGCTCAACTCGAGCAGCTCGAGGACACCACGACCATCATCACACATCATCAGTCTTCTCTCTCCCGCCTCTGCGAGAATGGCGGAGCCCATAAACTCTCCGACGAGTCTTCTTTGATTTTCCGGTTAGGTAAGTCTCGGATCTCTCTCTCCATGTTAGTGTGAAGCTCAAATTAGTTCGATCTGCTGTACTACACAGCAGCAGAAGTCCTTCGTTCACCACCGCAGAAAGAACAGACAGGGAGCAAGCGAGTGGAGGGGAACCACACCCACCCCACCATGACCTCCACCACAGTGGCGCACACTCCGCGCGAGCACCATCACCACCACCTGTGAGAGGCGCAAATCTTGGCAGCTGTAACGACGGAGCTCGGCTGCCGTTCCGACGACGGAGAGAGAGAGCGATATTATCACGATAATCAATTGGAAGACTATGAAAATATCGCTGTTGCAAAAAAACGATATTATCGGCGATATTTCGCCGATAATATCGATATTTTATACCTTGCTTATAAGTAATTATGTTACTTTTTATATTGTCAGTTGGTTTTATGGTGGAACTCCAACTTTTCTCATGATATCAACCCACGACCACACATGTTATCGTATTGTCTAAGTACTAGACTTGAAAATTCGCCACATGTGAAGAAGTTTGTTGAGAAACCTTGCATATGCTTATAAGGAATTGAACTATTCTACATATTGCCAATTGATTTTATGGTAAAACTTCAACTTTCTTTTATTTCTCAACCACTACTCTCCGCTTCTCGGATCAACGGCTGCCTCGGTTAAGAATCTTGCTCGATGGTGCTTTTTGGCGCCAAGCTGCATTTAAAGTGCAAGTTGCAAGATTTGGTTGGATTATGAAAGCGTTTTTTGCACGGGTGACTGGTTCATTTCCATTTTCCGTTCGTGCCTTTGGCTCTTCCGTTTACAGGTTTCTCTTTGGTGGTTATGGATTTTGGTCGGATGGCTGTGCGGCTGCTGTGTTGCTTGCTAGATTTAGGGTTTTTCTATTTTGTGTTGTTGTGGGCTGAGGCGAGCTTTACTTTTTCTGTTTATGCTTACTTTTTAGCCTTTGTAATTATCTTCTTGTTTTGGGATGTCTTGTTTGGCTTTTAATGAATGTTTTATTGACAAAAAAAGACGTGGCCGGTGTAATACTAATTGGCATTTGATTTTCCAAATATTTGATGATCCCACTGTCATTATGATGTGGTAGCCCATGCCGCTTTGAACAGTGTTTAAAAAAAAATTCAAGATATATATATTTTTTGTATTTTGAACAAATTAAATTCAAATAAATTAATAACAGCTGCATTTCTGCTGGTCCTATTATGCCATTGTGGTTATGGTTTATTTCCAAGTAGAAGTAGTGAAACCCTAACGTTTGATTTACGTTCGACCAGGCAAAACTCTAGTTATGTGAAATGTGAATCATGTCATTTACTAATATAATATCATTTAGATTAATAACATTACAGAATAAATGATAGTCACACTTACACTCAAAATAATAATTTAATAATTTAGAATTAAACTTCATAATAATACTTTAATAATTAAAGTTCATTTACGAAGAGTTTATGAATATTCATTTTTATCCTAAGTCTCATGTCATGTTTGTCGAATTATCAAAGAGGCGAGTTGAATGTCCAGCTTCAACAACATTAATATTGTCTCTAATTTAGTAATTACTACATGCACAAACCGTCATGTATGTGATTTTATCACAAAATACCTCGATCGATGTGGGATTCAACAATGTTCAACTCCTTCATCCACAAGTATATCTTGTATAAAAAAAAAAATTTACGTAAAACTTGCAATCCCAAAGTTTGATGCTCTTAATTCCCATGTTCACTTCTCGGTTCCCAGTACTTTCGTTTGAATGCGACTCTAACATGGCAAGCTGTGTGCCCAATATTTGTGGTAGTGGCTGCAGCCTGCACTCAGCGGGCACCTTCCTAAGTTCCTAGTCCTTATTCCTTAACGCGTCAACCCTCTTCTGTGTAACTTCACAAGTCCACAAACGGACTCGGTTAGACAAAAAAAATCCCCACATGTTTTCAACTTTTCACATTTGTCGAACACCATTTATTAGAGTCCGGCGAATAAAATCAAAATAAATCCATTTCTTTTTTCTGAGAATTTCTTACCACACAGAAAAGTAGTCTAAAACCATGTCCCTTGGCTTTTACATTATTTTTTCTTTATGTTTTGGCCAAGTTTTACTTTGATCCATACCGTTTCAAGTTTCATGATTTTACATTGTAATTTAAACGCTCAATAACATAGTTTACTCAAGCATCTCGACAAAATTATCGTCGCAAACTACAACTACAGTGACCAAAATAATAACTCGGTCCTTTTATTTTTTAAAACAAGCTGAGATTTATAAATAATTCGGTCCTTTTCTGTCTAACCAAAAAGACAAAAAGAAAGTTCAATTTGAATTTCGACTGCTGCCCTCCCTTGTCATCATCATCAACCCAAAAAAAAAATTCAAATTTAGATCCCTGAATCGAAATTCAAATGGAGTAGGATTCTCTCCCTTCCTACTTTCATCTTTTTCTCTTCCCTCTTCTCACATATTACTTTTGATCTTATTGTCTCTAAAAAAATTAATATAAAATATTAACGTGTTTAACCGTGACCGTTCAAAGAAAATGAAAAAAAAAGAGAGAATCCCCCTCCAACCCAAATAGCATTCATATAATAACACATGCCAATGCGATCCACACCAACTTTCTCGTTCTCCAAGCACTCCTTTCAAAAGCACTTCCTTCACGCCCTCACCCAAACGCGTCACAGCCAACCCTATTTTAATCGCTCCAACCCACCTAACCAAAAACACAAAAGTCATACCAGAAAATACAAACACAAAAATGATAGATCAAGAGAGGCCAGCGGGAACTCCCCCCCACGGGATTCTGCTAGCGGTGGTGGTCGTGGCGGTGATCATGGTGCCGTACTTTCTAGGTGACCAAGGAGAAGCCGTAACGGAAGCCATCTCCGAGCTTTTGAGCCCGTTGGGTCTTCTCCTTCTGCCCATTATTCTCCTACTCACCATTCAGTTTCTGTCATCGGACAGCGGCTCATTCGTCTCCTCCTTGTTCTCGACCGGGGAGCCCGACACCATCCACAGAGTCAGTGGCTCGCCGGTTGGGGTTGCATTGTTTCTCGTCCTCGTCATATTCCTTCTTTACAATAGGGTTTCGATCTTTGGCGGCGACGACGGGGATGATTAGTTACGGCGTGAATCCGGCCGAGTTTTAATGCTTGTATTTGTGTATTACAGTTAATTATACAGCTTAGAAGGGATGTAGGAGTGTTAGTATTGGGGTACGTACTCGAACTTCTTTTCATGTATGAATGAACCCGGCTTGGGGAGGGGGGTTGGGGTTGAATTGTAATTAGAGGGAATAACGAGGTGACGATTGGAATTTCAAGGTGGTAATATGAGGATATTTTGATCATTTAGAATAGTTGAGGGACAGTGTCGGTGCGAGGCGCGGTGTTGCCTGCCATCTTCGCTCCGTACTTTATGGCCTTATTTGTTGAAATGAGTGATTTCTGCACATTTCGTTTTTACTTTCTGCACTCTTGTTTAATTTTGGCTTTTGACTTTTATTTGATTTGTTCAATTGCTCAATTAAAAAATCATGTTCAAAAGTGAAAAATGGGGGACAGAAATTACCTCCCTTATTCATTCTTTCACGCGCGCACGTGGACGGTCTCCTTTTTTTTTTCTTTTTTTTTTCTTTTTTTTTAATTTTAACAAACAATAATCTATACTAATAAAGATAGATCTGAGTTTAGCCTTAATAGGTTAGTAATAATATAGTTTAAATTTA
>JADOBS010302612.1:0-14697 GCA_015708375.1 Cydonia oblonga | reverse complement strand
TATATATATATATATATATATTTTTGTCGGAGTAAATAGAAATGTATATTTAAATATTTAGGAGGTGGAATGTGTTGATCAGAGAGAGGCCAAAACTAATAAAATTTTGAATTTACATTCTTTTCGTTGAAGTAGAACTCATATTTACACTTCTCGGAGATACTCTTATTAAAAATGTGCTACAAAAAAACATTATACATGAACCACTCAGGACTTACAAAATTCCTAATAAAATTATTACAAATGAATTACCAAGACGTAGATATACAATTATTTTTGCTTTATGTTTTGTTAGTAAAACTCGAAAGCATGGCTCTTAGAATACTAATATATAAGAAACTACTACTTGCGGCTTTTTCCTTTCCCTTACCAAAATTTCAATCTCCAAAATTATAGCTTACAGGCCCTTGCTCCAGCTTGTAGCCCCTGGCAGCCCCTCCCCCTTCTCCTAGTCTTACTATTTTTCTCTTCTCATGGTTTCTCATAGATTTAGTTTCGTTTTAGTTTTTCCGTCAATAAGAGGCTTCTTGGCGTTTGTGAGTCTCTCCTGGTGAGTATTTTAGTTTTTTTATTGGTGTTTTATTGGCTCCTCTATGGTTTACTTTGTTGTTGTTGGTAGCTTCGGTGATGGTGTTGATAACAAAATCCATATGGGCAGACAATAGTTGTTTCGTTACTAGTTCTTCTTTGAGTCGGCACTGCTTATTGTCAAATAGCGTCTTCATGTTCATTATATTGCAACTTTTTGCGTTTTATTCGCGAAGTGTTTGACAATTTCATAATGCATGAAGTTTCTTTAGCTTTGGAGCTCCATCTTAGTCTTTCGAGTTTGAGTTTGAATTACTTCAAGATTTGGATGTGTTTATTTGCTTATTATCATACATGTTTCACTCTCAGATCCACAAATGTTGTGGCAACTAGTTTAGTCAAGTTAGCCTTCAGAAAATTTAGGAACTGTTTTCTAATCATTTCATTTTCAATTTTGTTTGCACTTATTGTGAGGCCAAGGTGTAAAACATCCATAATATATCGATATTTCCATCGAAATTTCCGTGTTTTTGGACTACCGATATTTTTTTGGACTACCGATATTTCCGATATCTTCGATATTTTAGACCTTACTAAGTCACTCATGTATCTTACCATGCAATGTATAAAGTGTAAAATATTGTACTAATTCATTATATATAAATGATTATGAAGTTTTAAACTTCTTTCATTAATTACTACATATTTTCTACACACACAATATTTGCCAGCTCGCTATATAATCAACTTAAATCAGTTAAATCCATCATGCAATGCATTTCCTTCCAATTTTTTGTGATAAACGAATAGATAATTGACTAAATAAACATCCTGCAAAGTTTCAATAAAAATTTTCAAGTTTTTCTTACAATTTCAGTGGTTTTTATTCAATTTTTTATCGATATCGATAATATCTTGATATTTCCATCAAAATTTCCGTGTTTTTGAACTATCGATATTTTCGATATTTTTGATATCATCGATATTTAATACCTTGTGTGAGGCTAATTGAAAACTGAAAGCTATGGGACCGAAAGTTATGAGGCCGACTGATTACCATTTCATCTTCAATTTTTAACTTTTTTTTTTGGTTGAATTTAAAAACAATTACCAAACATATTTAAATATTTAAATATTTTTCTGACTTTTAGCTTTTAAATTAAACTAAAATGCAGAATAGAAAAACTACAATAATTATCAAACATGTTTGTTGGAGCTACCGTGTCATTTGGTAGAACTTTCGGTTTAACGCGCACGGCGGGGTCAAGAAAATGGAAGGGTATTCAATTGAATAGTTGTCCTGACAACGACGACCAAGACAACAACAACCACAAAAATAATATTCATGAATCATAACGAAAGCGTGTTGACGGTCCTGTAGTGGGTGACCACAACAAACCTTTAACCTGTTCTCTTTTGATGATTCCATTCCCAACTTCGAAGAAATTGTTGTAAAAGAAAACCAAATGTTAAACTACCATGCAACTACCTTCAAGGCTCTTACTGTTGAATATTTTAATAATACATTTAATATGTTTTTGTGGAAGAAGTTGGGTATTTGCCCAACAGTTGCTCTTCGTCAGATTAAAGGAAAAGTCATACGTTCGTGTGGAAGAAGTTGGGTATTTGCCCAACGGTTGCTCTTCATCAGATTATAGTAGTGTGACTTTTCCAACTTTGCCAAAAAAACATGATCCATGTCTGACTAGTGCATAGTTTACTAACGGACATAGTCTTTGGTAATTGATCCTTTTGCATCAAGCATGTATATTGGGCATAGTACTGTAATATTAATTTAGTTGTATCCCATGGTGAGAAGGCATATCTAAAACCAAAGGATATGTCTAACGGGTACAATTTCCCTTATATATTGGTAAATTAGTAGAAGAGAAATTCATTGAAAAAGTTGTTGTGTACACAATTTCCTTGCGCTCTCCTCTCAATCACATTCATACAATTTCTTTCTAGTTATTTCTAAGGAAATACAATTCGGTTTTGCTAATCGAATATTTCATACTTTGTTGTATCATGGAAGTGATTTGCCAAGAACCCTTTAGCAAATTAATTTGAATGAGGGCAAATAACACTTTAAGGAAACGATTCAAGTTGTAACTCAAAGTCATCATTCAATTTATTCTCTATATTTCTACATTTACTCTAACACTTACCTATTTCAATAATTTCAATTAATTATCCAACGCGGTGTTTTGATTTTTGAAAGGAATTAAATATTTATTCTAGCCAATATAATTACGCCAGTATATTTTTTATTTTATTGTGAGTTGATGTATTTTATTATTAGATCTTCTTCAACTCTTGCGTTAAAATAAAAAAAATTTAACTCAAAAAATAGTATTAAAAGATGCAAAAACATTATTTTTCAAAATAAAAATTTGTCTGCATATGCTACGAAAACACTAGAAAATTGTATTCTTGAGCTTCATCATTTTCAATAAACTACAGATAGGTCTCGTTTACATGTATTAAAATTTCATTGAAGAATTCATCTCCTTGAGCGTGTATCACAAGTTACGAAAAATGACAGAATTGAGAATTTCTTGTGAGGAGACCATAGTACAATTTCCTTATGTTTTCATAGAAGATGCACAAAAATTTCATTGTTGATTAATAAACTTTTTTATGTCTTGTATAATTTTCTTTCCTAAAAAAATATAATTTTTCTTTATGATATTTAAATTTAAATTGAACTTGTTCATGCAATCAAATATATAGTTTCTATAAGAATTTGTATTAGCTCTAAAAGAAAGCCACTTTGTCTTCCTTTTGAGTTGCCTTGTCTATTTTGTCAATGACAACTTCAAGGAAAATAAATTTAAAGTTGATCAAGTAAGGTAACTACAAAAACTGTAATTTTTCTAATAGTATTGAACGAGACTAATCAAACTGTATTTGTTGGAATACATAGTTTGAGATCGATTCATTGCAATAGTCAATAACAATCAATTCCTCTAGATTTGGCAATGCATCAAGATTATATATGAACAGTTCAGGAAACTTGACGGGCATACGTGAGTATAGTTACTAGAAAAATTAACGCACGACATGATTAACACCTAATCTCGTGTCATGAAAGTTCTTATCCTATAGAGACTCTTCAAACCATTTTTTTTGGTTCCTTTTTCTTTTAAAAATTATTTTGGGAGAGCATGAATCAGATTGTGGTGTTGGATTCACATACAGAATTTCAGACCAAAAAGTCAAGAAACTTTGTATATGGATTGATTGTAAAACTATATTACAGAAAAGTTTAAAGACTCCCATTAAAAACACTAACCACATTTTCCGAAAGAAAAAAAAAAGAGTTAAAAAATTAAACTTATTGATTAGTTATTAAATTTCCCATAAACTCACAAGTTTTGAAAGACCTCTTATCTATAAGTGAAGATGAATACGATTAGACTGCAATACTAAGTGGCTAATTATTGATCTTTTTTAAACTATTCATTTCACCAATGCCTTGGGGCAACATCTTAATGCTAAAGCAATAATATATCTTTTTCTAACGAGAGAGGATCCTCGCCGGATCCTCCAATCATATCCGTTCATCGTACGGTCAGTTTTTGTTAAGTATTGTTCATATTCAATTTTAAATAAAAAAATTTACAATGATTTCTTCGATAACTCTTGCCTCGTGGCTTGATTGTACTCGGCATTGAATAAACTGCTTTGTTCGATAACTCGTAACGAGTTTATGCTTAGCTCGACTCGCGTCGTATCCATAAGTCAACGCATATGAGGTCGTCCCTATTGCTGATCAGAGTGAAGTTCGATATGTCCACAATGTCTCGTTTAACTTCAAATGCCACATACCAGGCTTTTCTTTTATCATTTTCTGAAGAATACCGATTAAAACTTTATTACTTGCTTTGGCCTGTCTGTTTGCCTGTGGGTAATACGGCGTAGACTGATCAAGTAGAATTTTCAAACTAGCTGCGTATTCTTTGAACCTGTTGGATGTAAAAATCCTGTCGTTATCCATGATGATCGTTTCCGATACGTCGAATCTTGTCACGATGTTTACTTCTAAAAAGTTGCAGACTTCTTTAGAAGTTAACTCGCGTATGACTTCACTTCAACCCACTTAGGGAAGTAGTCTGTCGCAACGAGTATCCATGCATGCTTTGCTGATCCGGAAGATGGCATAATTTTACCGATCATATCCATGGCCGATCCTTTAAACGACCATGGTTTGGTGAACGAATGAAGTAATTTTCTGTATAGGCCAATGGATTTGACATTGTACACATCTTCACCCGTATTCAATGTAATCATTCAACATACTCGGCCAGAAATAGCCGCGTCGGTGGAGCAACCACTGTGTTTTGCGTCCAAATTGATGAGCCCCCTATATTCCTTCGTGTACCTCTGTAATAGCTTAGGTTTTTTTGGACCGAGACACAACAAAAACAGACCATCTTCACCTTTTTTGTATAACTCATTCTTACGTAATTTGTGGCATGTACCATTGTCTTGCGATCGTGGTTACCACTAGGATTATCAAGATACTGCATAATTGACCATCTTCAGTCGTCAGGTAATGTCTCAATCGTGAAAATATCTAGAGGATCCTCTCGTTCCAATAACGAAGGTAGAGACATAACTTATGTACGGATTATGTGGTCGTGTTGGAGAACTTGTTGATTAACCAAGGTCGGGTATGGACGCCACACTATTGGTATAACCAAGCCTTGCTTGCCCTCCAAGAGTTGTGTTCTGGAGGTTATTTGAGCTAATTCGTCTGCATTAGTATTTCGAACCTGTGAGATGTGCTTGAATGTAATGCCTTCAAACGATTCAGCTAAATAGCATGCAACCATGTGATAGGGAACCAGAGTACAACTCATGCTACGAAAAGTCTCATTGAGTTGGTTAATCACCAGTTCTGAATTGCTAAGGATGAGCACACGGGCTACACTTAAGTCGTGAAGGACGTTAAGGCCGATAATAAGAATTTCGTATTAAACTTGGTTATTTGTGCAGTCAAAATCTAGCTTAACAGAAAAATACCATTGGTAGTGATCATGGGACTAGATGACGATTCCAACGTCGGTTAAGGTCGAGGTACTAGAGCCGTCAAAATACATCATCCAATAATTATCACGTGTTTTCACCATGACAATTTCGACGTCATTGCCCCCAATACAGAGAAGGGTGTTGAGCCAAGAAATCGGCCAGCTATTGTCATTTGACAGCCTTTTGGGGTACGTATTGCAAACTAAATTTGGACAGCGCCATTGTCCATTTCCCAATTCGGCATTTCATTATCGGCTAAGTGAGCATATAGCGAATAACGTACGTTTGGGCGATGACCTGCATAACAGAAGGGAGCATGTAATGCCTAAGCTTAGACACAACGAAGAACAAAGCTAAGCAGAGTTTCTCGACGGGTGAATAATTTATCTCACCAGGGTTAAGATTCTGGATAAGGTGAAAAATGGCCTGCACCCGCCCCGTGTCGTTATCTTGTGTAAGAAGACAGCCAATGGATTCCTCGACCATCGAGATATACAGCTTGAGGGGTTTGCCATGTCGAGGTGGCACAAGGACATGTGGAGTAGTGATGAAGGCCTTGATTTGCATGAAAGCATCTTGATGTTCCTCGCGCCATTCAAATTTGTCAGAATTCTTAAGTTTCAAGAGCGTGGAGAAAGTTTTCATCTTCCATTCCAAATTGGAAATGAAACGGCAGAGGAAATTGATTTTATCGAGTAATGATTGTAATTGCTTTTTGGTCGTCGGGTGTGGAGTATCAATGATTGCTCGAGCTTTTTTTGCATCCACTTCGCTGCCACGATGATGTACAAGGAACCCTAAGAAGTTGCCTGTCAATACACCAAAGGTGTACTTGGCGGGGTTCATTTTGAGGTTATGTTGGCACATTTGAAGGAAAGTGCACTAGCATGGCCATCCATGAAGGACAACATCTCGTGGTTTGCTGCTATGTCGATTAACAAGTCTGAAATTTGCATTATATATTCATCTTCAGGGGTTGCCAAATTCAAATTTCGAAAATCAATGCAAATACGTAAAGCATCATTTTTCTTTAAAACTGAGAGAATGTTCGCCAACCATTCGACTTATCGAGCTGTCTGAATAAACCCAGCTTTTAAAAGTCGAACGAATTCATCTTTTATGCCAAGTTGAACTTCGGTCAATAATTGTCGAGAGGGTTGGCGAAAAGGTTTACAACCAGCCTTGATGCGTAATTCGTGTTCGATCTAAACCACACATCTCATGGTAACTCAAAGTAAAACAATCTTTAAATTCTTTGAGTAATTTACAAAGCTCAGTTTTCATATGTGGGGCAACAAAGCACTAATAAATAAAGGTCGAGGATCATCGACCGTTCCAGCATTTATTTCTTTTAAGAGATCTTTGACTTGGGGCCGGCTATCTTCGAGCTTGGCTAGGGCAGCTTGGACTTTGTCAAGTGACTGCTGGACCGTTGTCTCCTTCGGCCAACAATCATTCCATGGTAGATAAAACCGCAGCTCGACGTTTATCCTGTTTGGTATCGGACATCAGGATTGGTGATTAGGTTAGCCAACCCGAGTCTCAGCGCCAACCACGATGGCTTTCTGAATTGAGGTCCGAGTCGGCTGTCCTTCCTCGTTAAAACCTTGTAGGGTGATGTAGTCAACGTGATCATCATAATAGCGAGCCTGAATCATATTAGCTTCGGCTAACTTGCCATCCTAAAAGATGAGGACTTGATATAAGAATGAAAGGATACAACTAGTTTGGTGGATCCAATTCCAACCAAGCAAGGCATTATTCTCGGTATTCGAATCTACTATAAAGAATGCGGTTATGTGATTTCAACCTGCGATTGTTACCTCTAAGGGAAACACTCCCTTGGTATGAGATTTGTCGTCGACAAAGATACTCATGGTTACCCTCGATGGAATGAGCTCGTTGTTGGAGTGACGTAATGCTTTCATGACAGAAATGGGCATGATGTTGACTGTTGCTTCACAGTCGATGAAAATTTTGGAAACTAGGTATCCTTCAATATGAGCCATAACATGCAACGACTTTAAATGACGAATATTAACAGATGAAGATCAGGGAAACAGTTCGGCAATGGCTGCTCTAAGTTCATCTTCTTTGCTTTCTTACTCGATCTATTCGGTGGCTACAAAATCGACTTGTGTGGCTTCCTTTTAAACCACGTCACCATCCAGAAAATTTGGCTAAGATGTGGTTGGCTGGAACTCGGCAGGTAAGACATAGACCATGATAATTTCTATGTTGTCTAGAGCCGAAGGGCCCATCAAGTCATGGTCTTCCGTTTTTGGATTTTCTGGTAAGGTATCTTGTATATGGGCATCACTTGTTTGGCTATCTTCGGCTGTAGTGACTATATGGTCATGTGGCATGTCTGTCTGAGCTGTTTCATTATGAATTCTGACCTCTGGCTCGCTCGATGTTGGAACTTGGTCTTGTAAAGCCTTGCGAGTCCGTTCCTGATAAGCGATGAGGGCATCTTTTGTGTCCAGGTAAGTGTCCAATCGCACCACACGTTCATTTTCATCGATCGTAAGACCGAGGAAGGCAACGCAGAGAAAACTTCAAAATGATAGTGCAAATATTGGAGGTCCTCAAGAGAGAAGGGAAGGTCGTTTACGTCAATATCAATATACGGGTCTACCTCAAAGCCGAGAATTTGAGCCTCGTATATATACTAGAACCTAGCCTTCATCCCCGGATCCGTGGTCTTTTGAATGATCTGTTTGGCATCGGGGTAAGTTAGAGACAGATCAATAGCCTTTTGACATGCCTTTGGCCGGCCATATAAGTCATTCACCGAAAGCTTCTTGTGAAACTCTCATATGTATTTTAAAGCCTTACTGAGAAATGGTGGGTGGAAATTTCGTCTGACTTTTATCAACGGTTCTTGTGTAGGTAGCGAGAGGAGTTTGCTTTTGGCTTTCTTCTGGAAGTGATCAAAGCGAGCTTTTATTTCCCCAGGCCGAAGAAGAAGCTTAATTCGCTTCTTAGATTCTTCAATTGTGGTTTCGAAATCGCCATCAATTACCTTATTTCCTTGAAATAACTCGGTCATGATTGTCGGAGGTTGTCGGTCATCTTTGCTGTCGACCGTCACTTTCGGCTGCCATTTTGTGGTCGAGGTATTATAGGCTTCTTGTCGACAAGCCATGAAGTTCATTCTCTGGCACCGACGTTTTTGTGATTTGGACAATGTAATATATACACCGGTAGGGAAGTTGTATGTATACTAGCATAGGTCGCGTGGCTCATGTGGTTTGAAGGTGCGTTGGTTTGTGGGTGAACTTGAATTGCCAGTGTTGAACGGATAATAATCTTCATTGTAAAATGGCGCGTCGAAATCAAGGCGCTGTGTAGCCAAAGACGGCCTGTTTTCTTGTACTTGAGGCTGAGCCTGTCGAAAACTTTCTAACGTTGGCCTGCACCGAGCACTTTTTTATGATGTGCCACAGCTGTGGGCACCCGTTGCGGTATTTTAGCCCGAAGTGACTTTTCCTTCGGCTCAGTCAAGATGACGTTTGCTTTGCACCGACTACATAAAATCAATAGCCGGTCAGTTTCGTACACGTTGGAGTCCGACATTGACTCAACAATAGCTGGTCCTGCCAAATCTTTGGGTGGTTCGTTTGAAAATAAATCAATTTTCAATTGCAACCAAGAGTTCTGCTTAGGGACGAATTGCATTGGAACGAACTCGACCTTTCCTTTTCCTTTATCCTTAGGTAGATGAGCATCCACCATGCTTAACGTCATCGTAGGGAAATGATAGGCGTCAACGACCATTTGTTTCTTAGGAAACTTGAGCTTACCATTGTTGATCCAGCTTTAAATGGCATCGCGAAATACGACACAATTATTGTGGTATTTGCAATATGTCTTTCCTTTTAAATCTTTAGCCTTGAGAATATTATGCCCTAGCCGAAGCTTGACAATTTTCAGGAGCAATAACTGGTTGAAGATGGCATCGGCCTTGGTGATGTCAAAAGTATAGATTTTCGATGTTTTGACGGCAGCTTCCTCAGAGGCCGAGCGGGTTTTGGCATCCTCGGAGTTAGCATGAGCCAATCCTTTGCATATGTACGGTTTTTCGATCACTATCTCGACCGCGTCTATACTGGCATATTGAGATTCTTTGCCTTCGACCGATGCATAACTGACTGTAAGGTTCTTGTAGATCATTCCTCAGGATAGGGACTTTGAGATCTTTTCTTCTCAAAGAAAATAATCATATTGCTCAACATGTTGGGCCAATTAGTACATATCTCGGAAGTTTGCCCCCAAGAATTTCTTTTTGTACTCCACATCTAAGCCGTTTAAGGCAAGACTAACGAACTCGACTTCAGGGAGAGGTACTCAGCACCAATTTTTGGCTGACTTAAACCTCGTAAGGTATTTCATTGGCGACTCATCAGAGGCTTGAGCCAGCCTGGTCAAAGAAGATAATGTCACGTCCATCCTTGGTCGATGGAATTGCTTATGAAATTTCTCAACTAGTTCCTCCCAGCTTTGGATGAAGTTGGGTTGGAGGTTGATATGCCATGCGAATGTTGAGCTAGTTAACGAGAAATTGAACAATCGTAGCTTATGGAAATCACTGTTAACGACCCTACATTGAGCAATGAATTAAGCCATGTGTGCTAACAACGACATTGATGACTCTCTAGCGAAAAGGCTGGATATGGGTGAATGAATTTTGGAAACTTCGGCCCATTTTTTAAGGTTGAATCAATCATTCTCTGGACCTCGACCATATCAACAGACACCATTTCTGCTCTTTGGTCAAATATGTCCGATCTACTACTTGATTTACCTTTTTTTCCTTTTTCCAAATTGATCATTTTGAGCCGAGAAGATCCTGTCTCGGCCTGTATCGTTGCCAGGGGATTGTTCTTAAAAGAAGGCTAACTAGAACGATCGGTGGGTCCTTCTTCATGGGCTGTATTAACCAGTACTTTGAGCAACCTATTATGTATAGCGCTATTATCACGCATCTCTTCGAGTATGCTTTTTACCTCTCAGTTGAACATTTGCTCAAACTGTCGGGATTGTTCTTCAAGCTGTTGTAAAAAAAACGATCTAGTTGGTGGATCATAAGCCTTACCACCGTCCTCGTCGCAATCATCCACTAATCCTTCAACAAAAATGCCTTTTGTCATTTTAACGGGGATTTCTGTATCACGAGTTTGATCGCCGAGATTAACTTCCTTTTCTCGACGTGTTGCACTTGTGGCTTCAGGTGTCATGGCAGCAGAAGGATTATGTGCCTGTGGCAAGCCATATTCTCCTGGGTTTTGGACTGGAAGATTAGTCATTGACTTTCCCATGACTGTTTTCTTGTTTATTGACAGTGTCTCATGTTAGCATTGGGTCCTACTGGGCATACCAAAATGTTGACCTTAAAAAGTGCCAAGTAACTAATAAGCTAACTACGTCATTCGATTATGTGCGGGGCGTGCCAACTCGATGGTTGAGCTCGATCGGGGAGTAAAATGTGTTGATGTGTCGTTGAGCACGCTGTTGACTTCTTGATCTTGTGACTACGGTCGAGGAAGGAACACGTCTCTGCCTTCGGGTTTTAGAGCCTAAAGACAAGGCTGCTAGTCTTGCGAAGTTTATGGATTGTCGGAATCAAGTTCAGTTACGATGATTATATTCGTAAGAGTATAATCACGCTGAACTGGTACCAGACTATATGGACACAAATACTCGAAAGAGATGTATGTCTTGATGGTAAATGTGGTTCGGCCATCAAAATGCTGAACTCTAAAACTTACTTGCGAGTATCCAATAATAAAACAACTCCGCGTTCGATATGCTGAGCCTAATAACCTATAACACGTCAATTCACCGAGAAGGCTAATGAGATGACCTCTACCAATAAGGACTCGAAAATCCTTGTCGACCAAGACTTGGATAAATAACCAGTCAATCTTGAAGCAGTGTTGTTTATCCAAACTGAAGGTGCTCCTTGATTGGTTGATTCTACGGCTCTAATGCTGTTTATCCAAACTTAATATATTGTCGGTTGCCTTCACATTGCTATTTATCCAAACTGAAGATGTGTTGGCGAAAGAAAGGGGAAGAGGATAAAATCTCAAAGGTTGTTGAGAAGTTTTGTGCAAGGAATTTGTGTGTTGAATTGGAAAGGCCTTGAATTATGCACTCCCTTCTCTATTTATAGTAGCAAACCTTCTTCATGACCGAGCTAGAATTGTACTTGGATTAGAACTCCTCAACCTAAACTAATTAGGTCTCAACCAATCCCAACTCCAATAGGACTTTGAAATCTCCTAAGTCTCAGCATACTTAGCCTTGGGACTCATTTTTGCACTAGTTTCGACTATCCCACTCTTATCTAAACCAATCCGTCTCAGAATAGGATTCGGTCAATCCTGATTGGATAACCCATGACAAAAATTCAAGAAGATTACTGGGCCGCGAGCAGCTCTAAGGATAAAAGACATAGGCTAAAGACAGGGCCAAAACAAGATCCATTGTTTATAATCCTGCATAATCTTGAATGTTATCAGTTTCGGTACATAGACCAAATGTCACAATGCAAGCAAAAGTTCCTAAGTTAATGTAGATATAGGATACCATATAAGTTATCATGCTTGCATATCCACCATTTGAGTATCTAACAATTATTCCAATAATTACATATTCAATTTGACTTATGGACGAATATGCAAGCATACATGTGATGCTTGTTTGAGTAACAACAATAAGATTCCCCAATATCATGCTAAGGATAGCTACCACTTTCAAAAGATTATGTCATTCTTTTGATGAGAAATAAAAAAGGAATATAAAAAATTCGAGTGGCTGAAGTTGAAGCAGCTACTTTCAATAGATCTCATTTACGTATATCAAAAGTTCATTGAAAAATTCAACTATTTAGCATGTATCACAAGTTCACCAAAATTGACGAAGCTAATAATTTCATGTGGGAGACTTTGGTATAATCTCATCATGTCTTCATGGAATATGCGCATAGTTTCAACGTTGATTAATAAATTTTGTAAGTTTTCTAAGTATAAATTTATTTCCTAAAAAAAGAATAATTTTATTTCCTAAAAAAAGTATAATTTTTTATGAGTTTTAAATTTAAATTGTAACTTTATTTTTCATGCAATCAAGTATATAGTTTCTGAAGAGGGGGGAAGACTGTTACTAGCATTAAAAGAAAGTCACTTTACCCTCATTTTGACCTTTCTTTTTATTCATTAGAGAGTAGTGTAAAATGATTTGTTTTTTGTTTTGGTTTAAATTTTGTTGCGAGTGAATTCATAGGCTTAGTGTAAGTTAGAGATTTCATTGTGAAGATGCTACTATATGGTTTCCTTTTGGTATACTAGAAGATGTGAAAATATGCTTATATACACATAAATTTTTCAACAACATTAAAAAAATTTGTGCACATGCCATGAAAAACATAAGGAAATTATATGCTTCTCTTCTCACATGAGATGTCATGTTCAATGCACTTATAAATTGATCACATTTACATGTACCATACGTCTTTAATAAATTGATCCCATTTGCATAATTATAGGTTAACGAAAAATGATAGAACTGGAAATTTCTTGAGAGGAGACCATAGTATAATTTCATTATATTTTCATATAGTATGCACAAATTGGTTGTTAGGAGAAAGTATATTTGTTATAGCTATATAATTACGCCTATATTTACCATGCAATGTTTTTTATTTTATTTTGAGTGAATTCATAGGCTTAATGCAAGTTTATCTATTTATTTATTTTTGAGAAAATAGTGCTTAGCTGCTGATTTTTTATTTAGTTTCAGTTTTGTAGAATATTCACAAAACTTGTACTAGAAGATGAAAAAAATTATACTTACATACATAAAAATAAGTAATAATAATAATAATTAGGTATTTTAGAATACCTCATATTTAGACACTGAAAAATCTCTCGTATGGGCCTTTAATCTAAACCCTAAACCCTTTCGATCATTAGTCTGCCTGCCAGTTTCGATCCTAAGACCTATCGCATTTGAACCTCACTCAAATACAGATGGTTTGTCCAAAGGAAATCCTAGTCTTGCTGCATGTGGAGGAGTTTTCAGGGATTGCCATGGTCAGTTTCTTGGTGGTTTTTGCAAATGGATTGGTCATCGCAACTCTTTTTTTTTTTTTTGCAGAATTTTTTTGGTGTTGAGTTTGCATATTAGTTGGGTTGGCATTGCCTTTGGTTGGAAAGTGACTCTTCTAGTGTTATTTCTACTTTCCAATCAATCGATTTTATCCTTCTTGGCCTCTTTGTACACAATGGTCCATTTGTCTGGACCGCATTTGGAATATGACCTTCACCTCTCATATATATCGTGAAGCAAATGTTGTTGCGGATAAAATTGCTAACATGGGCATGTCTTCTCCAACTTTGGTGTGGCATGACTCCCCTCCGCCGCTGGCTCGTGCTGCTTTGTTTTCATACTATGTAAGCTAGCATGGCTTCCTTTTCTCAAACTAATGTGCATCTCGCCATGCATGTATGTCTTCATTTCTTGTTTTTTCCTAACCTTGTGGTGGTCCTGTTTGACTTGTTTTGCAGGTTTAAGACCTTTTAGGTTTGGCTTTAGACATGCTAGGTTTTATGTCCCCTCCCCCCTCCTCTTTTTTTCCTCATATCATTTTTGTTTTTGTTTTTAGAGAGGTAAGGTTTATGTCTCCCTTCTTATTCATGTTCTTTTTCTCCTTTTCTTGGTATTATGAGGGGTAAGGTTTATGTCCCCCTTGACTAGGTATAACTTTTTTTCATTGTCTATAAAATATCCTTCGTATCGTCGAGGTTTTCTAAAAAATAAAAAAAAAACCTATTTTCAACATGCATATGCTATGAAAACACAAGGAAATTGTATTTTGGCATACTCATGTGAGCTTTATTATTTTCAATAAACTTACGAATAGTTCATTTACGTGTATTAAAATTTCAATAAAGAATTCATCCCCTTTAACGTGTGTATCACAAGTTTATGCGTACCCATAGTGTCACAGCCCATTCCAAATCTCGAAACCTCGAGGACGTGAAAAGACCTTTCTACCCTTGAATTACCCCTAAGGTATGTAAATTCTATAATTGAATTTTGAAATTTAATCACTAATGCTATAAGTTT
>JADOBS010302611.1:0-14696 GCA_015708375.1 Cydonia oblonga | reverse complement strand
AAAGGGAAAGGAAAACTTATCTCTTCATGAGATTAGTGGTAGTAACGGAGAGGCAATGAAAATTACGATCATGCATTATATAAACGTGATTAGATCTCAACACATAAGGTTTTGTAAACAGAATATGGATAAAGAAGAAGATAAGACTAACCTTGCCATGCAGCACACCATTGGATACCAAGACAGATCTATCAAATACAGAAAATTTTCCGCCATCCATGCACGTAACCTTTCCTCCGGCCTCTTCAACTATCTGCTCAAAATTGCATTACATATTCTATGAATAATTGAAATCACACATCTGGTCACCAAAATATCTGCTTATGGAAAGGGGAACTAAATCTTCATGCATCAGTTTAAGCATCCTGTCACATGAGATTTAGATTGTCCTACTCCTACACGACACTTCCAAATACTTGCCATAAAAATGTAAAGGATATGTAAATGACAGAAAGTCTACTATTTGTATATTCATCATGAATAAACTATTCATTGACATATTATTTCGTTACGTGCTTGATTCCTGATGAATACTTTGAGTATTCACAACTTTTTCCAAGTATTAAGTACAACTAGACAATAAAAAATAAAAAAAAACTTACCATGTATTGAAAGTTAAACTAAGTAAATATATATTAGAAAAGAAACAATGTCATATTATGCTAGTTAAATAGGACCAAATTGCTATAGAATTATGCTAATTAAATCGGACCAAATTGCTAGAAAAACAATAAAACTAAAATTAAGAGATAAAAAAGAAAATGCTACGGCAACTATTATGTTTTAACAAAACGAAAACATGAAGGTGTTCTGTTGAGTGTACTATAACAATGAATACTTCCACATAAGCATTCATTTGACCGCTTGTGGATTAAAATTATTATGCTGTAAACCCTGACAGATGCATGTGCGAGAAAACACATTACCAAAACACCAGCTGCCATATCCCATGGCTTTAGCCGATATTCCCAGTATGCTTCTACAATCCCAAGAGCTACATGGCACATGTCTACTGCAGCTGCACCGAGCCTTCTAACACCCTGAACATTACAATATGGGGATAAAAGCGAGGCGAACAAAGAGTTAAACTCATAGAGAGAGAGAGAGAGAGGAAACTAGGAAGTTAATTAATCCTAAAGGTCAAATAAAAATAGCTTGATACTGAAAAAAAGGTGAATATATACCCTGCTGATGTCGGTAAACTCTTTAAATAACTCTATGTTGGTGATCCATGCATCATCATGTTCATAACCAAATCCAGTAACAAGAAGTGATCGTCCCACCTGAAGTATGGAAAAGTATGAGCCTCAATGAAATATGAAATGGTTTCACCTTTACAGACTACGCCTTGACACATGAGATAGCTCATCATTCTCTCTTACAAATTTCAACGCTTTTTTCCTTCTAATAAAATCAATAACTGACCTCATCTGTTTGGCTCACGTGAATTTTTTGGCCATTACAAAATGCTCCCCCACCTATCATAAGTTCATAACACAGGTTATCAATCGAAGCTCCACAGTATACTTAGAAAATCAAATAAATCAGAGACAACTATTTAGACAGAACTTTCGTACCAGCACTAGCAGAAAAAATGCGAGTATTCCAACACATAGGCCCCCCAACAAACTCTACCTGAAAATATAACGGAAAACCAACATGTTATTTCCCCACCATGTCAATCATAGACATTATAGTATAACATAATTGTTGGTCCACATAACTGTTTGAGCTTTTGAGAATTATGATAAATCAATAACATTTGTCATGGTAACAGAGTAAGAGATCTTGAGTTCACATAATTGCATTGCAACCTTGCAATATAACACTTTTGACTCTAATAGTGAGGCCCATATTTGAGGGGGGAGTACTAGAAAATAAAATAGACATATTAACACATTATGCAATCATGCAAGCAACATGTCAAATAAAACTACTATATGCGATCAGTACCACGGCAGCAGCAGCAGGTTTTCCTCGAAATAGAACTCCCACAGAAACTGCAAAGCTCGGATAACCATGTGCAAAATTTGTTGTTCCGTCTACAAAGATATCAGATGTTAGATAAGTCAAAACTAAAGAATTTTCAAGTTACTGCTACTATTAGTTAAATAACGAGTATCTGGATATAAAACGCTACCCCAGCTACCACCCTAAAATCTCTTTCCAATTTTATTTCAGCCATTAGAAAGTCCAACTCTACACTTTTACTCATATTAACTTTCGGCTATCTATATAAACATAAGGTTTACAGCTACTATTAGTTATGGAAAGTAATGGTCAAAAGTATTGAAGCAAGAATTATGAAGGCTGAAACAACCTGGCAATTGATTTATAGTAAATCATGTTCCAAAACACCAATATCAGAAACCATATCATACTTGATAGAGTCTTGAAAACCCCAATATGCACAAGCATAGCTATACTGCACCTTGGAAGATACTAACCTAAAGGATCAATGCACCACATATAATCAGATGATGTATCTCCAGTTATTCCACCCTCCTCTCCAAGAATAAGGTGATCTTCAAAGTTCTTTCTCACAACTTCTAAAATTGCTGCTTCACTCTTTTTATCTGTCCTGCAAATTGTTGTCATATCACACGAAAATTCCTGATAAGTGAATTTCCCTTCATGATTAGTGAATCTTACTTGTAAGTAGAAGGTTCAACCTTAAACTTCTACTCTATATTATAAAGTGTTATCGTTACAAGTCAAATAAAGATGAAAGCATACGCCGCTAGTGAAAGCATGTCGATTTAGTTCTTACTCAGTGACTAAGTCTGTCAGTCCTTTATAGGTAACATTCCGAGGCTTATTAACAGCCTCCATCACAACCTGAAAAAAAGACGCAAATACCATAAGCTATAAGAAGTTCATGATGATTCAAAAATGGACAAAACGGCAAGTACGACGGATAACGCGTGAATCAACATACTTTGTAGCAACGAAACAATAATATCATATATCACAACGGCAATGTTTCTCCTTTAGTACCGCTTTTTATTGGAAATAATTTAACTATGTGCAGTTGCTAACTCCTATCAGGATGAAATTTAACAACTTTCATTTCTTTTAACATATATTTAACGGGCAAAAGGTGCTATCGGAGTAAATTAACACACTCTCAAAGCAAACAAAGGCATTATCAAAAGGCAACAATGCTTCCAAAATCAAATTAACATACCCAACAGGATTAAAAACAATAAAATTCAAGCATTCCCCAGAAGAAACAAATGCAAATTCCATCTGGGTTCTTCTTCAAATTACAGAATTTACGAAATGCCGGCACATTCAAAGAATCACAAAAGCAGAGTGCTAAAGAGAAAACCTCAGCGCCAGTCTTAGCGGCCTTCTCAACCACTCCAACGAGTTGACCAATTGGAATTGGTCCAGTTGAATTGGCGCCAACTTTCACGTACAGCTCCTGGTTCGGAATTTCAGACAACACAGCCTTTGTGCAGAGACTTCTAGTCGGTTTGGCAACTGAAAGTCCAAATCTTTGAAACCCATGTTGCAATTTTTGCTTTGAGTTCAGTAAAAGTGAGTGGTCAGGTCGATTGGGCGGTAAAATTGATCTGGGTATTTGAGAAATTCTCAGAGGAACGTTTGGGGAGAAAACCAGAGACCTGCCCATTTGAACCGAATGAAGATTAAGGTGTCGCTAATTTTCCTCAGTATTAACTTGCAGTGTGTTTCTGCCACGAAATTTGCTCAAGGGTATCAGGTGATGAAGGTGGAAGCATCTTTTTGTGTTCCACACACTTTGGACACTTGTTTCTCCCATTTTTTACCTTTTACCTTCATATTTTAACCCCAAAAAAAAAAATGCTTTAGCCTATATAATGTTTTTACTGACTGTAAATTTGGCTGCTGCTTCTTCTTCTTCTTCTCTTTCTTTGCTACCATCGATTTGTAACATTCAATTTAGCAGATTTCAGTTTTCACCATTAAACATATACATTTCCAAAGAAGCTAACATGTTTGCTAATGATTTAGTTATTTTGGCATGTAACTACATCCAATTTTGTATTTAGATATGAAGTGTTAAGTTGGGAGATTTGATTGACGTTATATACCACGGAAGTTCTATTATTTATGTGCTCTAGTATTACATCGAAGTAATAATGGTTGGATGTGCATACTGAAAATTCCTTTGTACCAATCTTCATCTAAGAAGTAAATTTATACCAATACTCATTTTAGGAGTAAGGTAAATGACAAGTAAGGTATATGTAAGAATTTAAACCGATGCTCTTGTTGTCCATCTAGAAAAACAATTTTTTTTTTTTTTAAGTGAAGCGCAGATGGGGTGGGGTGCGATCGGAAGCCTCCTTTACATTCTAGTCCCATCTAATACCACGTTTTCGATCGGAATTAATAACGAGGTCTTAGTGAGAGCAACTGTCGAAATGAATCTAATTTAATACTATTTAAGTTAATCCTTGGCATATCAAGCATGGGACTACTAATCCTAGTTATTCTACTCCCACATAATGCGGTGCAACAAACGAGCCCCTATTGCGTTTATTCTCTACATCATCGTCAAGACCTCACAGTTTGAACTTGGAAATAAAGCAGAGAAGCTTCTCCTTTGACTTTGAAAGCATCATCAACTACCCAACAAGCAAACAAGCAGACAAGGAGGAGCAGGTCAGTATGCCACGTGTCAAAAACCGATAGGTCTGCATGAGTTTTGCGTAAAAGAGAGGGGAGAAATTTTTAGTTGTGATTGGAACACGGATGGTATACTAAGTGTTTTTACGTAAGTGATGGAAAATTTTAATTTTTAAGTTATTAACCTTTGAACATACATATCTCACCATTTATATGGGGATACATGATGTACTACTTCGTATGACGGTCACACTAAAAAATCTCTAGAGAGAGAGAGAGAGAGAGAGAGAGAGAGAGAGAGAGAGAGAGAGGGAGAAATGGAGGGAATAGATTATTTCAGAATTTCAGATTTCTCCTGCAAATGCAACGAAACTTCATATATTCACGCGTTTGGGGCCGCCAAGTCTGAAAAATTATATTGAAGGACTAAACAACTATATATACATAAAACCATATGCTCTCAAAACCCTAAATCCGCATTCTCCTAATTAAATTCATTTTTTCTGTAAAAATCTGTAGCATGAGTCACTACAACCATCATCATCAGGCTCCAGGTAAAAATCTTCCATACATATTTACAAAATTGTTTTAAGTGGTTGTAGTAATATTAATTAGTACTTATGATTATCTTCAACAAAATAATAATTAATTTGATTTGACGTGCCGAATTGCAGCGGTATATCCACCACCACCCATCTCATACCCTCCGCCGCCTGCCAGCGCATACCAAGGGTATCCGCCGCCTGCAGGTGCATACCAAGGGTATCCGCCACCACCGCAAGTTCATCAAGGATACAATACTAGTACTCAAGGCGGTCCATATGTTGTTGTTGCACCACCAGTTGCTTACCCTATGAAAAGTGATGGTCCTGGAGCTGGATACCCCCAACAGCCAGCTCCCTATCAGCAGCAGCAACAGCCACCAAAATCTCATCGCCATCAAAGAGGTGGTGGATTTTGGGCAGGATGGTAATTAAACATTCCCTCTTAATATATCCTCCTACTTAATTAACTGATTTCTGTAAAATATGTAATCAAAATCAACTAACTATTTCTTATGTGTATATATTGCAGTTGTTCTGCCATGTTTTGCTGCTGCCTCTGCGATTTATGCTGCTTGCCCTGCTCAATCTTTTAATCTTTTAGAAGATCATCCGTCGTATGTAACTATAAATTTGATTTGTGTCTGGTTCGTGCGTGCACCGACCGGCCGGTCTCTCAAATCTCAATAATATTTCCTTAATCCTGTCTATGCTAGCTGATTTCCATACAGTGAAGATTCATTCTCTTATGTGCAAAGTTTTGTAATATATAATGGCACACGATTTTTGACACACATTTTGTGTACTTCGCAATATATTTCAACGATTAGATTTCTGGCACACTTAAATTTATTCAGTTTGAAGTTCTTGATTCATTCTATGCATGGAGAAATCCATTGAGCAAGTTCCCCACTCGATTCACAATAGTTCAATTAGAAGTTAAATTTCTTAATGCGCAAGTTATTTACTGTTCGTCGAATTGCATGATCTTGAAAGAAGATGATCAAGTGCTTTCACCATTCTCATATAAACAAGATAACGTCGAAATTTTAGGACAAATCATTTCATCGTTATATATGTAACGACTTAAACACGCATACAAGACCCTATCGCGCGTGAACAATAAACAGAGGGAGAAGAAATAGGGCACAAAAGTGTCGCTAGACATCAGTTCGAACAACTCATTGTATTATCCGCCAATGAACCGAAGATCTTTTTATATATACAAAGGCACCTGCATATCCAACATTCACGAAAGAATGCAGCTCTGTTTTCATGAGCAGCTCCTATTTACACGTTACAATCACACAAGCGAATCCGAGCACATGAATGGATACATACAGAAGAGCATTGTTTCATGACATACAACCGACGATGCGTTACTTAATTATATTCAGGCATCGACTGACACGCTTAGAGCATTCAGCTCCACATGCTGCTTTCCCTCGCTCTGAGGGTGAACAGTAAGAGTTGCGCAGGCCTCAGCTCCCACTTCAGAAACGGATATGGAACTCACCACAGGCTTTTCATCAGCGGCGGCTGAATGAGAACTCTTGTGATCAGCGTCTTGGCATTCTGAGATGATTTCCCACTCCTCTTTTAGAGAAGTTACTTCCAGACCTTTCTCTTTGTGCTTCTCCATTTCAAATGCAGTGGGTAGAATCACATAATCGTTTACAGGGTTGTAGTACGGGTCATGGTCTGCCTTCAACCAGTGCTTCAGTATCCGGAATACATGGTGCTCACAGAGAATTCCTCGGTGCTCGCCAGGGACTCCAACCCTTGCGACAGCATTAAGCCCATCTGCCTGGAATTCACAAAAGATGGAAGCTTATTAATATTGGCAATTCATATGACCAAAGCAGATTTGAATGAGTGAAAATCCAGTTAACAGTATGGACAGGTGAGTTGACGAACCTTAGCTGATTCCACTGGGACTGTCCCATCACCATCAACGTGTACATAATTAGGCTGATCAAATGCGAAATTGGGTTAGGTTTTATAATTGTAATCTCCTTGAAAAATCATACACACACATCATAACACCACCATGAAAAGATAATAACCTGGAAATATCGTAGCTGTTGTAGATCTGTGACAGGTGTTTCTTCATTCCCATAGCTGCAGAGTAGTGACTTAGATGTTAAACTAAGCCATGATAAAAGAAATTCGTATCTGGAAGCGTTTTATTACTACTTGAAACTTTTATCCTAGAATTATTTAAAATAGCAGGGAAGCAGCAGAAATTTTTTATTAAAGCATTTCATGGAGGTATTACCAAACACTATGAGGTGTCTCGAGATTCATCCCATATATATTGTAGAATTTAACTTGAGGAGGAAGTTTCGCCTGAGATATAATCTTGCGTGTTTCATTAGCCCATTTCAAGATTTCCATATTAAATGGTAGGGGAATATCTTCACCGTTATAATTGACCTGAAATGATGAAAACATGCAGTGCAAGTTTAAATAAGGCATACAAGTGTACAATAAAAGGAAAACCAATTTATAAAAATATTATTATTCCTTTAAAGAGAAGAATAAAATAAAAATCTAGCAGGAGAGAAGAGACAATGTAACCTCATCTCATAGGAGAGAAGGGACAATGCAAGCAAACTCTTTCTTTAAATTACATTTCAAAAGAACACCAAATAATATACGGTGGCGCTTACCGTATTATTTGCAAGAGCTTCCTTAAAAATCTGTACGCTCTCTACCAGGGGGTAAGACTCTAGCATAATTTGAGATTTCCCGTCACCATCAGGCCTGCCTCTCCACATTTCCAGAAGAGGAGGATGTTCCCATTGAAAATCAAGACAAGCCATCAACTCATATATCGATGGGCACTCAATAAGCTGGAATATTGCAACAATCCTCAGTAAGAAAAAAAAAATGGATGCAAAGAAATATATGTTTGTGAAATGCACAGATTTGGAATATAATACATGTGTGTATCTATGCACCCATAAGGATCTTCCTTTAACAATCCAACCAATTCATGAAGAAATTTTTTGTCAAATGCTATACTATCAAATACGTCTACCATCTTATGTTCTTTTTTTGTTTTAACTTAAAAATATTCTCTTCTAACAAATAAGTTTCTTCACCCCCATAAAAAATGACGATTTTGTTTCAAATTCCACAAATGGGGTGCATGTGCTTAAGGTCTAGAATGTTAACTGCCCATATCAATGGACTCATACCAGTTGGTGCATGCTCCATTTTGATATAAAAAAAGTCTGTTCCCACCCATCAACAAATGACATTCCATTTAAAAAGGTAGATGTGACATATCCAGGTGCACCTGCACGACAATGAAAAGCAACAAATTAGCTTTTGTTTAATCTTTCACCTGAATAGTTAAAGCTTTAGAAATGAATCTAGAAGCAGCATTACAACTGAGATTACACAAGCTATTAGAGGTTGACTTCAAACTAAACTTCAGTTTACATTTGGTTATACAAATAATAATTGTACATGAACACTTACCCTGGAATGGTGCAGCAATTGCAATCCACTTGTTCACGTATTTCTCAAAAACCTGTGAAACAAATGGCATCAAATTATAGGATATAATTTTTAACACACAAATTAGACCATATTATTAAGCTGCGTTTGATTCAATGAAGGAAAGGGGGGTGGCCTTAGCAAAACAAGAAAAAGAACAAGAATATTATTACTCAAGAGGCAGAGTGAACTCCTTACATCACTATGCAAGCACATGAAACATTTCACAAGAAGGCCCCCCATAGAATGAGTTATGATGGTTATCTTTTTCTCTCCAGAAGCCTCATACACTGCCTCTAATTTTGCAGCTAAGCGATCCAATGTCTCCTGCAGCCTAAATAAAAACAGCATAATCATATTGAAAACCATGACCATGGTGAACACCTAAACAAAGCAAATCCTTCACAATTCGATGTTAAGTTGGAGAAAAGGCGAAAACCATTTATAAACTTTCAAATAAATCTTTTGAACTTTTAAGTGGCATTCAAATAAAGCAGATACCTGTTGCTTTGGCGGAAATCATATCCAAACCCAAAAAGTGTTTTCCCCTCTTGGAAACCCCACTTGGTCAATTCAACAATCATGTCATGGAAATAATATACACATTCCTGTCCAATCACCTGCATGGGACAAACCGTCAATAGAATTTTATCATTGGTTCAACCTCATTTCTCCAGAAAACCACTCAAGAAATCATAAGATAAGATTTCCTATAACAAGAAATATAAGCATTAAATATTGTACAAAATTTTGATAAGTTAAATTATTATTATAAGTTTTCACTAAAACGGCACTTCTATATCAGTTTGGCATGTAATGAATCATCCACTTATAACAAATAAATAGCCAAAAAAAAAACCGCTTGCACAATTTATAGAAAGCAAATAAAAGGGTTATATGAGAGTTCTAGATTGTTA
This sequence comes from Cydonia oblonga, assembly GCA_015708375.1. NCBI lineage: Eukaryota > Viridiplantae > Streptophyta > Magnoliopsida > Rosales > Rosaceae > Cydonia > Cydonia oblonga. The sequence goes on along the minus strand of JADOBS010302611.1, from coordinate 5,113 downwards.
TTGGGAGGAAACAAAGTTTCATTTGGTGTAGGAATTAGAGGAAACCTACAAAGATATCTATAACAAGGAGCATGCATGAAAAGAACCATAAAAAATCAAAGTTATCTTCTGTAAGTAATTATGTTATACATGTGTAATGTAAATTTAGAACACACAACGTAGTAACATACCATGTCAGGGTCCAAGGCGTCAATTGCCTGAAGTCCATATCTACCTTCAGGGACCACTATCCTTGCTTTTGGATCCATAGACTCAGTTTTACCTGTTTAACAAATAGATCATTATTTCTATTGCACCATAGAAGCACCGATGTAATTATATAGAATGCATTCATATAGTTCCAATCGAAAACCCGGTTTTCCTATATGCATGTGAGGGAGTGCAAGGATATTGACCAATGCATTAGAAAGCTTTCCAAACAATTCAAGCTAGAGCTGATATGTTTTCGAGCCCTGCCATACACCATTGCAGGTAGGGCACATATGCCACACACATGAATTGAAGTAGCAAACTCTTAAAAGTTAACCAGCAAATTGACAGAGCTGGCTTTCAAATAATGTATATGTAAATCGAAAAAAGACGATACTTTGTTATCACATTTGTATCACAAAGCATTCCCTTCATATGAAAAAGTTGTATGTTACACAAATTCAGCTTCAGAAACAAAATTGAACTATGGCAACTCGTACACACAAGAAACTTTATCGTGCAATTAGAACCAGCAGAATTTTCTCTCTCTAAATTCTACAATTTTCTCAGCAACCAAACACAAAGCAGCCAAAATTTCTTCCCAGGAATTTCATACTTATTTCAACGAATTTACCTGTTGAAGGATCAAAACGAGACCAAAGCTTGGTCCGAAACGTGTAGTCAGCACCAAGGATCCGAACCCAGACGCGCTCCTCCGCACCACTCTCTTCATCGACGGCGTTCAAGACCGAACCGGCGATACCCGGAACCAGCAGAACCGGGTCGAGATGAGGGTCCACGTAGGGCTGGGGCTTCTTGATCAGCTTCAACCAGAGCTCCACCGACTTCAAAATATCCTCCAACAGCATCGCCATTTCGCCCCCAATCAAAACCCTAAATTACGAATTTCGAATTGAACAGATGTCGAATGTTGCAATTGGAGCCTGAAATTTGATGGAAGTTGGGGAAATTAGGGCTCCTGAGCCGTGAAGGAAGGTATGCAATTCCACGTTAAGTAGTGGAGACGATGACGAGATGTAGAGAGATGTAACTCGCAAAACGACAAATCGGCAGAATTATTGGACGGGTTCTATATACGGTCACACGGCGTCTAAGGTTGGGTAAATTTTTCATTAATTTGGGAACCCTATGCCTCTGGACTCAATAAAACTGAGTCTGCTGAGTAAGGGATTTAGACGGTTGAAATTTGATCTAATAACTACAGGTCTTCTAAAAATTATAATAATTGTAGTCCTTTGATCAAATTTCAACAATTCGAATCTCTTGCTCAGTATATTTAGGTTCGTTGGGGATCTGGTTCCATTAATTTGGGCCTTGACTCTTGACAAATCTTTAAACATAAAAAAAATTGGCATTGACAGCACCACCTATGACATCACTTGTAATTAAATTTATACTTTTTATAATTTTAGATTAAAATTACTAATCAACCTTGGCGAAAACAAGTTATCTAAAATGTATATGTTATGAAGTTATTACAGTAAATGTAAAAATGATACAACAAAGTATGCAGCTTTTTAAATCAAAAATACTATTATTCACATATTATGTACTTTTGAAGTTTAATACATGTATAATTCACGTATTTGCGAGTAACATAACATTCATAATTTTGGTATTTTCTTGTTAAAATTTACAAAAAATATTGGCACATTAGTTTTTATTTTGAAGAAATTTATCATTTTGGTGTTGTAAACCCTTTTTCCTCTATGAAGTCCAACAACAAATAAAAAGATGGAAATTTCATCAAATTAAAAAAAAAAAAGTTGTTAATGGGAAAGGAGAAAACAAAAAACCAAAAAAAATAGTGAGCATATATTGTTGTGTTATTTTGCATTTGGGCCTGCAAGTTTCAAGCACATTTTCACCGGTATCGTCCAAGAGAGACAGAGAGAGATGCAGCGTACATCTCTGATATCTACTAGCAGTAATGGTACTTGTTGCTTTCCCTAAGGTAATATCTCTCTCCCTCTCTTTTAATTGGCAGATGAAAGATTCTGAAGTTTGAGAGACGTTGAGTGTGTGTTCTCAATGGGTGCGGTGAAGCGAGGAGGAGGACACAACCCAATTCCCCAAAAGCAAAAAGAACGGGAGTTTCTCCAGAGCTTGGCTCCCCCTCTAATGGCTGCAGCTGACCTTATCTCCACTCTCCATCACTCCTGGTAATTACTAGTGTTAAGTAACCAACCACACACTTGTCACAAATTCCTCAGGGTTTATCCTCCCGTGCATGGTTTAATAACTCCTCCTGCATTTCCCTCAAATTTTCAACACTGCCATTGTTTTTGATGCAGTGATGCTTTGGTGTTAGGCAAGTCTGTAAACTTTGTTTATGATGTTTTGGCTCTGCTGCTCTACAGATAATAGGTTAATCAGTTAAAACCATGTAGTTCTGTGCTTACTGATAGTAGTTGTAGTCGGCTTAGTTTCGAATCTAGATAGTCTCTATGTGGTCGAGGGGGCATTCGAACACAATACCCCGTTGCAGGTAAAAGGATATAGATCGAAACAAATATTTTATCAAATTTGGTGGTTGTTGTTGCTGCTGTTGTGCAGTCTCACATGCACGAGCCGTAGATGTTTAAAAAGGAGCTGCATTATTTCGTAAAACTTGCATTGGATGCCATGCTGCAGGTGGTAACATAATACAACCAGTAAGCCTCCATTTACCTGTAAACAGATATCACATGTTTATTGCTCAAAATATTTGTTTGTTCTTATCCCGTTGTTTCCTCTTCTTTCTAGGGCGCAACACTCTTTACTAAAGATCTACAAAGGTAATGGGGCGCAACTTCCATCAATTGTTTAGTTACAAACATGCATCGTAACAAGGCAAACAGATAACAATTTGAAAACCCTTCTGTAATGGAATTGAATGATCGATATTGGAGAATTTTTTAGTGCGATGTTGCTTTCAGCCATGTATGTGCAATGTAATTTAGTCCTTCCATCATGATTAAGGAAGAAGAAACTTGGCCATGTTTTCATAATTTGGACCTGTTTCAGCTTTTAGTTGTCTTAAATTAACTAAATGATTAAAAAAAAACTCGAACATTTTATTCTGTAGAAACGGAATTGACACAGAAGAGGAGATATACCGTGTTACTTCCTTTGGCAAGGGAAAAATGCCGGTAAGTTTTTCCAATTCTAATTTGAAAACTTTTCCTTCAAACCATCGTGTTTGCATCTAATTGAAGATAGTGTATGTTGTGGGAATTTTTAGGGTTTTGGTGAGAAATGCGCACCGAGGGGCCAGTGCACGTTTGGAGCCCGTTTGCAGGATGAAGAGATAAAGATTTTGGCTGAGTTTGTGAAGTTACAGGCTGATCAAAACTGGCCGAACATTGTAATTGCTGACTCAAGTTTTCGGCAAAATGCTTCTTTGTTTATTTGCATATATTCAATCGGTACATTATTTCTGGGCATGAATCTATGTTGGTTTATGATTTAGTGTAGCTAGTGTTCTTACACTCTTGGTTTCAGCCCGCAATCCTTCTACGCCATGTTCACTTCTCAAAAATGAATACTGATCGACGTAATGCTGGATTACATGCAAGGAAGATAATGTTCCGTTTCTGCCTTTAGGCCCTTTGTGTAATTTCTTGCACGTTCATGAGCTTGGTTTCATATATTCATATTTCTTAAGATTGTAATTTGTAAGCCTTACACTTCAAGGTTTCATGATCTTAATGGAAATTCTACACATATGTAGCGCGATCACTGTTTTTTATTCAGTCTTGTAATGACATGTGTGAAGTTTGAGGAGTGAGGAGAGACATTGATTTTTCGATCTCACTCGATCACTAAATGTGGTGTCATACAAGGAAATAGAACACGTATGTCGTGAATGCATAAAGAAGGTCATCTGTTGGAACCTCTGTTTCCAAATTGGACCATGGAAAAGGTTGGATGAGCAGCTTCTGCTTCCAACATCTTCCATTGAAGTAGAAGGTGATTTAATTTGGGCACTAGCTGATGGAAAATGACTTCTTACACCTGGAGTACTGCGCTGGCGGTATCTAAGCCTGCGCATGTCTTGACTTGGAATGTTATGTCGTCGGTATTTAAGTCAATCACGGATTGTTATGTGGGTTGGGCTAAGGGGATTAGCAAAAATATCTGTTGGGTTGGACTTCTGATTTTGCTCCTGAGGGAGAGGACAGGAAAGGAGAGGGCAAATGACTGGGTTGGGCTAAATGTCAAGTAATTAGAAGGCATTACTGGGTTGGGTTTTGTCTTTCTAGTCATATGTACATGAAGTGGTTTGTTTGAGTTGTGGGAGGATAATCCAACCCCAATTCAACTTTTGTGCCCCAATTTATGCAAGATGGAAAAAGTCCCAACCCTAGAAGACAAAATATTTATCAAGAAAACAATAACCAAGCATCATTGTTTTTTTCTTACACATTTTTTTGTTTTGTTTTTAGATATGGATTATATAAATCAAATAAAAACAACAAATAAAATTAAACAAAGATGTGTAGGGAGAGGATGTGGTTATCATTTTCCAATTTATCAATCCCCATTCATACCTCTAGTGTTCCTATCTCACATATCACCTGATAAGTAGACAAGAGGATAAGTAACGTGTTAAGTTTTCTCCTGTAAGAGATGAGGACTTCGATGTAATTACAACATATCTTGTCAATAATATAATAATATGTGTAAATTTCTTTTCACATAATGTTGTATTATTAACAATAATATATCATGATAATAGCGTACCCGTGCCATATATATGAAGGAAAACCTCAAAAGTAATATTATAAATAAATAAAGGGTAAATTACACTTTCATACCTCAGGTTTGAGGTCTATTTCAATTCCTTACAACATCTTCAAAACATTTCACTTTCATACCTTAAGTACCATTTTATTTCAAAATAATACCTCCGTTACATTTT
>JADOBS010302610.1:0-14695 GCA_015708375.1 Cydonia oblonga | reverse complement strand
CCAACGAGGACATGGCAGTACTAGAGGAAGTTTCCAAACAACCCCATCACTGCCTCAAGGTGGTAGAAATAGCAGGGTATTGGGGTCACAAGTGTTGCGTAAAGCATGTCAGGTACTTGGTGAAGAATGCTGTTGCACTGGAGAAGATTGTTATAAATCCTGTCCGGTTTTGGGGTTGGCCTAGGGGATTCGATAGCGATGCCCTACTGGAGAATGAGGAAGAGAATGCAAGAGATCATGCTATCCAACACCTCAAGAAAAAAGTGCCTTCTAGTATAGGATTTGTGTGCCTGGAGTGCAGCGCCGCAGTGCTTATTCGGAAGTAGCTACTTGAATAACTATTAATTTTAGTGGCTGCAGAACTTGGCATGGAATGAAGATTTGTAAGACGATTTTCACCGGCTTTTAATTTCTCCTCTTAATAATTTTGGTGTTACTTTATTTGTCTATGGTGTTTTGTTCTAGATGATCATATAAAATTATGATTGAACTAAATGAATCCGTTTTTCCAGTAATTTTTCTTTTGATGATTGTAAATTTGGTGACCAAATAATGGAGAGCTGCTCTCTTAAACTCAACTTGATTTTCTTTTTAAATTGCATAGAAAGAATAATTTCTTGTCTGCAGCTAGTTATAATTTAAATTCGACTTCATTAGGGCCGAACACAAAGCTTAATTACCGCAAGAAGTTAAACAGATTTTGGAGAAAGAAAGTAAAACTAACTCCAAGATGTAAGGCAGCGCAAACAAGTTTGCAGTACTTGCAGATATCAAAGCTGAGGGCATTACAAGTAGAAAGATTGTTATTCTAGTAAAAACTCAAAAGCACATACATTTTCGGGACTCCCACACCCACCATCCCCGGGTTTAGGAAACTTTTATCTTCATTCACTACTGTCATATCGATGGCAAAGAAATAACCCTGCGGTAGCTGGGCCTTCTTGTTCACAAGAAGTACCCTCAGGACAGAGTCCTTATGAGTTGGGTCGACGTGAAATTTGTACCGACTCTTTTTATTTGTCAGACTTCCCTACAATTCTACTTTTGATTTCAATGGTTTTTGGTGCTGATATGGAGCCACACACTGGTTCACTGAAAAAGAAGGACAAAAGAGTTTAGAGAGACAAAGATAAATGTAAAGAAAAGCAACTGACATAAAATAAATAAGAAAATTCAAACGACACCTAAACTCAACTTGATTTTCTTTTTAAGGTAGCTCAAACCAGTTTGAAGTACTTACAGATATCAAAGCATAAGGCAGTACAAGTAGAAAGATTGTTATTCCAGTAAAATCTCATAAGGTTGAACAAAGATTAATTTGCATCTACTTTGATCCCAATTAGTTTTGGGTCTGATGTCGAATAGTATTTGCAATAATTATTCCCATATGAATTAATGTCAAGACAAATTGGAGACGGAGTCCAGCACGTACATTTTCGAGACTCCCACACCCACCTTCCCTTGGTTAAGGAAACTTTTATCTTCATTCACTATAAGTAGGGTCGACGCTAAATTTGTACGGACTCTTTTTATTTGTCAGCCTTCCCTGCAATTCTACTTTTGATTTCAATCGTTTTTTGTGCTGATGTGGAGCCACCCACTGGTTCACTAAAAAAGAAGGACAAAAGAGTTTAGAGAGACAGAGAGAAACATAATGAAAAGCAACTGACATAAAATAAATAAGAAAATTCAAACGACACTTAAACTCAACTTGATTTTCTTTTTAAGGCAACTCAAACCAGTTTGCAGTACTTGCAGATATCAAAGCAGAGGGCAATACAAGTAAAAAGATTGTTATTCTAGTAAAAACTCAAAAGGTTGAACAAAGATTAATTTGCATCTACTTTGATCCCATATAGTTTTGGGTCTAATGTCGAATAGTATTTGTAATAATTATTCCCATATGAATTAATGTCAAGAGAAACGGGAGACGGAGTCCAGCGCGTACAGTTTTGAGTGTCCCACACCCACCATCCCCTGGTCAAGGAAACTTTTATCTGCATTCACTACTGCCATATCGGTGGTAAAGAAATAACCATGCGGTAGCTGGGCCTTCTTGTTCACTAGAATTACCCTTTATGACAAACTCCTTATGAGTTGGGTCGACGTGAAATTTGTATTGACTCTTTTTATTTGTCAGCCTTCCCTGCAATTCGACTTTGATTTCGATCGTTTTTAGTGTTGATATGGAGCCTCCCACTGGTTCATTGAAAAAAGAAGGACAAAAGAGTTTAGAGAGACAGCGAGAAACGTAATGAAACATAGCTGACATAAAACAAATAAGAAAATTTAAATGACGCTTAAACTCAATTTGATTTTCTTTTTAAGGCGGCTTAAAACAGTTTGCAGTATTTGCAGATATCAAAGCAGAGGGCAGTACAAGTAGAAAGATTGTTATTCTAGTAAAAACTCAAAAGGTTGAACAAAGATTAATTTGCATCTACTTTGATCCCATTTAGTTTTGGGTCTAATGTCGAATAGTATTTGCAATAATTATTCCCATATGAATTAATGTCAAGAGAAATTGGAGATGGAGTCCAGCACGTACAGTTTCGGGACTCCTACACCACCTATCCCCTGGCCAAGGAAACATTTATCTTCATTCGTTACTACCATAACGGTGGCAAAGAAATAACCTTGCGGTAGCAGGGCCTTCTTGTTCACTAGAATTACCCTCACGACAGACTCCTTATGGGTTGGGTCGACACGAAATTTGTACTGACTCTTTTTATTTGTCAGTATTCCCTGCAATTCGACTTTGATTTCGATCGCTTTTGGTGCTGATATGGAGCCACCCACTAGTTCACTAAAAAAGAAGGACAAAAGAGTTTAGAGAGACAGAGAGAAACATAATGAAAAGCAACTGACATAAAATAAATAAGAAAATTTAAACGACACTTAAACTCAACTTGATTTTATTTTTAAGGTAGCACAAACCAGTATGCAGTACTTGCAGATATCAAAGCAAATGGTAATACAAGTAGAAATATTGTTATTCTAGTAAAAACTCAAAAGGTCGAACAAAAATTAATTTGCATCTACTTTGATCCCATTTAGTTTTGGGTCTGATGTTGAATAGTATTTGCAACAAGTATTCCCATATGAATTAATGTCAAGAGAAATTGGAGACGGAGTCCAGCACCTACAGTTTTGGGACTCCTACAACCACCATCCCCTTGTCAAGGAAACTTTTATCATCATTCACTACTGCCATATCGGTGGCAAAGAAATAACCTTGCGGTATCTGGGCCTTCCTGTTCATTAGAAGTACCCTTAGGACAAACTCTTTATGAGTTGGGTCGAAGCGAAATTTGTACTGACACTTTTTATTTGTCAGCCTTCCCTGGAATTCTACTTTGATTTCGTTCGTTTTTGGTGATGATGTGGAGCCACCCACTCGTTCACTGAAAAAGAAGGACAAAAAAGTTTAGATAGACGCAGACAAACGTAGTGAAAAACAACTAACATAAAATAAATAAGAAAATTTAAATGACACTTAACTTAACTTGATATTCTTTTTAAGGCGGCTTAAACCAGTTTGTAGTACTTGCTGATATCAAAGCAGAGGACAGTACAAGTAGAAAGATTGTTATTCTAGTAAAAACTCAAAAGGTTGAACAAAGATTAATTTGCATCTACTTTGATCCCAATTAGTTTTGGGTCTGATGTCGAATAGTATATGCAATAATTATTGCCATATGAATTAATGTTAAGAGAAATTGGAGACGGAGTCCAGCACGCACAGTTTCGGGACCCACACCCACCATCCCTTGGTCTAGGAAACTTTTTTGCCATATCAATGGCAAAGAAATAACCATGTGGTAGGTGGACCTTCTGGTTCACTAGGTACCCCCAGGATAGACTCCTTATAAGTTGGGTCGACGCGAAATTTGTACTAACTCTTTTTATTTGTTAGCCTTTCCTGCAATTCTACTTTTGATTTCGATCGTTTTTTGTGCTGATGTGGAGCCACCCACTGGTTCATTGAAAATGAAGGACAAAAGAGTTTAGAGAGACAGAGAGAAACGTAACAAGAAGTAACTGACATGAAATAAATAAGAAAATTTAAACGACAAACTCAACTTGATTTTCTTTTTAAGGTAGCTCAAACCAGTTTGCAGTACTTGCAGATATCAAAGCAGATGACTGTACAAGCAGAAAAATTGTTATTCAAGTTAAAATTCAGAAGGTTGAACAAAGATTAATTTGCGTCTACTTTAATCCCAATTAGTTTTGGGTCTGATGTCGAATGGTATTTGCAATAATTATTCCCATATGAATTAATGTCAAGAGAAATTGGAGACGGAGTCCAACACGTACAGTTTCGGGACTCCCACACCCACCATCCCTTGGTCAAGGAAACTTTTATCTTATTTCACTACTGCCATATCGGTGGCAAAGAAATAACCCTGCGGTAGCTGAGCCTTCTTGTTCACTAGAAGTACCCTCAGGACAGACTTCTTATGAGTTGGGTCGATGCAAAATTTGCACTTACTCTTTTTATGTGTCAGCATGCCCTACAAATCTACTTTGATTTTGATTGTTTTTGGTGCTGATGTGGAGCCACCCATTGGTTCGCTAAAAAAGAAGGACAAAAGAGTTTAGAGAGACAGAGAGAAACGTAATGAAAAGTAGTTGACATAAAATAAATAAGAAAATTTAAATGACACTTAAACTCAACTTGATATTCTTTTTGAGGTGGCTTAAACCAGTTTGTAGTACTTGCAGATATCAAAGCAGATGACAATACAAGTAGAAAGATTGTTATTCTAGTAAAAACTCAAAAGGTTGAACAAAGATTAATTTGCATCTACTTTGATCCCAATTAGTTTTGGGTCCGATGTCGAATAGTATATGCCATAATTATTCCCATATGAATTAATGTCAAGAGAAATTGGAGACGGAGTCCAGCATGTACAGTTTCGGGACTCCCACACCCACCATCCCCTGGTCTAGGAAACTTTTCTGCCATATCGATGGCAAAGAAATAACCCTGTGGTAGTTGGGCCTTCTTGTTCACTAGAAGTACCCCCAAGATAGACTCCTTATAAGTAAGGTCGATGCGAAATTTGTACTGACTCTTTTTATTTGTCAGCCTTCCCTGTTATTCTACTTTTGATTTCGATCGTTTTTTGTGCTGATGTGGAGCCACCCACTGGTTCATTGAAAATGAAGGACAAAAGAGTTTATATAGACAGAGAGAAACGTAATGAGAAGTAACTGACATGAAATAAATAAGAAAATTTAAACGACAAACTCAACTTGATTTTCTTTTTAAGGAAGCTCAAACCAGTTTGCAGTATTTGCAGATATCAAAGCAGTGGACAATATAAGCAGAAAGATTGTTATTCTAGTAAAAACTCAAAAGGTTGAACAAGGATTAATTTGCATCTACTTTAATCCCAATTAGTTTTGGGTTTGATGTCGAATAGTATTTGCAATAATTATTCCTATATGAATTAATGTCAAGAGAAATTGGCGACGAAGTCCAGCATGTACAGTTTCGGGACTCCCACACCCACCATCACTTAGTCAAGGAAACTTTTATCTTCATTCACTACTGCTATATCGGTGGCAAAGAAATAACCCTGCAGTAGCTGGGCCTTCTTGTTCACTAGAAGCACCCTCAGGACAGACTCCTTATGAGTTGGGTTGATGCGAAATTTGTACTGAATCTTTTTATGTGTCAGCCTGCCCTACAAATCTACTTTGATTTTGATTGTTTTTGGTGCTGATGTGGAGCCACCCATTGGTTCACTAAAAAAGAAGGACAAAAGAGTTTAGAAAGACAGAGAGAAATGTAATGAAAAGTAGCTGACATAAAATAAATAAGAAAATTTAAACGACACTTAAACTCAACTTGATATTCTTTTTAAGGCGGCTTAAACCTGTTTGTAGTACTTGCAAATATCAAAGCAGATGACATTATTGATTCTATTTCTCAGCCTTCCCCTCAATTCTACTTTGATTTCGATCGTTTTTTGTGCTGATATGGAGACACCCACTGGTTCACTGAAAAAGAAGGACAAAAAAGTTTAGAGAGACAAAGAGAAACGTAATTCAAAGCATCTACCATAAAATAAATAAGGAAAAAACGACACTTAAAAACAAAAAAAAAAAAAAAATACCACCTCAATGTCTGCATTGCAGAAATATTAGCGGCCGCCCCTTGGACCATGTGCAACAACTTCTGATATATCTTGTCCCTGGAACATAAAAACAACAACAAACAAAAGAAATTAAACCCCTATTTCTTAAAATGGATTAAGAGAAACATAAATCTTACCAAAAAGAGCACGCACACACCAATATGCAAGTCATTTTGCATTGTTTATTTATATTATCAACAATAATACTACCAAATTGCATACCCCTGTGCCACTGCTGCTGCAGAATTATTATGAAAGAACTCCTCTTGAAGCCACGACTGCTCCTGTTAGACTTAATATGTTCATGTAATATTAAAACACCATTGTACTAACCTTGTGAGGACATCCTTCAATGCACAACAAGGACTGAAACTGAAGCTGCTCCCGTCATACTCATATTCTTGATGTATATCGATGGTAATTTTTCTTATTTTTGTTTTTGCTGATGGTTGTGGGTTGAAGCCAAAATAAATGTTTGATTGTGTAAAAATTTATGTATAAACAAAATATTTCCACATTTAGAATATCATCAAGGATCATGTAAGGTAGAAATCATTAAATAAAAAAAGTCAATAAATTCAGGAGGTCTAAAATTACTATCCATCGATAAGTACATGTTTGCAAAGGATCATACTTCAAAATCACTATCCATCGATAACACATGCTTTGGGGTTTGGAGCATTCTGTATTTTTTGTTGCCGCTTTAGTCTTGTGACTTGATGGTCCTGCATCGTCTTATGAATTTATACGTTTCTAAGTTGGGAAATTGGCGGTGATGTCCACCACTTCAATTTTCGGGATTCCCATACCATCTATCCCATGGTGTCGGAAACTCAAAGATTTGTTCATTGTTTTGGGTTTGATGTCGAATAGTATTTGAAATAATTATTCCCATATGAATTAATGTCAAGAGAAATTGGAGACGGAGTTCAGCACTTACAGTTTCGGGACTCCCACACCCACCATCCTTTGGTCTAGGAAACTTTTATCTTCATTCACTTCTGCCATAACGGTGGATAATAAATAACCCTACAGTAGCTGGGCCTTCTTGTTCATTAAAAGTAACCTCAGGACAGACGCGTTATCAGTTGGGTCGACGCGAAAATTGTACTGACTCTTTTTATTTGTCAGCCTTCCCCGCAATTCTACTTTGATTTCGATCGTTTTTGGTGCTGATGTGGAGCCACCTACTGGTTCACTGAAAAAGAAAGACAAAAAAGTTTAGAAAGACAGAGAGAAACGTAATTAAAAGCAACTAACATGAAATAAATAAAGAAATTTAAATGACACTTAAAAAGAAACATAAAGAAAAAAAGAAAAAAAAAAAACAACTACCTCAGTGTCTGCATTGCAGAAATATTAGCGGCCGCCCCTTAGTGATCCCCTTGGACTATGTGCAACAACTCCTAATATTTCTTGTCCCTGGAACACAAAAACAGCAACAAACAAAAGAAATTAAACCCCTACTTCTTAAAATGCATAAAGAGAAACATAAATCTTACCAAAAAGAGCACGCACACACCACAAGTCATTTTGCATTGTTTATTTATATTATCAACAATAATACTACCAAATTGCATACCGCTATGCCACTGCTGCTGCAGAATTATTACGAAAGAACTCCTCTTGAAGCCATGGCTGCTCTTATTAGACTTAAAACATCCATGCAATATTAAAACACCATTATACTAACCTTGTGAGGACATCCTTCAATGCACAGCAAGGACTGAAGTTGAAGCTGCTCCCGTCGTACTCATACTCTTGATGTATATCGATGGTAATTTTTCTTATTTTTGTTTTTGTTGATGGTTGTGGGTTGAACGCAAAATAGATGTCCGATTGTGTAAAAATTTATGTATATACAAAATATTTTCACATTTACAAAATCGTCAAGAATCGTGTAAGGAAGAAATCATTAAAAAAAAAGTCAATAAATTAAGGAGGTGTAAAATTACTATCCATCGATAAATCCATATTGGCAAAGGATCAAACTTCAAAATCACTATCCATCAATAACACATGCTTTGGGGGTTTGAAGCATTCAGTATTCTTAGTTGCCGCTTCAATCTTGTGACTTGATGGTTGCATCTTGTTGTGAATTTATACGTTTCTAAGTTGGGAAATTGGCGTTGATGTCCACCACTTCAATTTTCGGGACTCCTACACCATCTATCCCATGGCGTCGGAAACTCAAAGATTCGTTGATTGGAGGTAAAACGATAATACAACAGTAGATGGGCTATCTTGTTCACAAACAGCACCTTTAGGACAGCCACATGGTCATCTGGGTCCTTATGAAATTTGTACTGTGTTAGTTTATCTGTTCGCCTTCCTCGCACTACTATGATTTGGACTGTTTGTGCTGCTGATGTGGAACCACCCAAAAAGGAGTTGGCTGGTGCGGCCAGTATGCCCTTCACAACATTAGCTTGCTCATTGAACATCTCTTCGTGGACTGGTAGAACAAATCATGATACTGCATACAGTTTCCCATTGAAAAAAGATCTAAAGAGGAGAATATAACGTTTGTATACCGAGTCGAAAGAGGAGAACCTGACGTTAATATTGCATACTTCCACACCTACACGATCCTTAATGATTCTTGATGCATTCACACCTACATGATCCTGAATAATTATCGAATGCATCGACATGCTTTGGAGGTTCACTGAAAGAAAGACAAAAAAGTTAAAGAGACTGAGAGGGAAACATAAAATAAATAAGAAAATTGGAAAGCTTTTTATCAGCATAAAATTTAAACGCAACTTGCACGCCAGAAATTGAACAATGACAGAAATATTTGTGCACACTGCATGTCAACCTACGCACACACCAATATGCAAAATGACTCGCATTGTTCATAGTTGATAATCGCTTTTCAAAATTCAAAGGTTAACATTAACATATACACACTTCAAATGATCACGAGAAACAAAAACACAACAAATTGAAGATACATTTTGTATACTTCAATGTCGATGATTAATTTAACATTTAATCTACTAAAATTTATTGTTTGACAAAAAAAAAAGGATCAATTAATTCACGAGGTGTAAAATTACCATCCATCGATAAATCCATATCAACAAACGATCAAACTTCAAAATCACCATTCATCAATAAAAAAATTTGTATGCCTGTATTAATTATACTGATGTACGTATCAATTGCGTATGTTCTTTGAGCCCTTGATTTTCTTGGCTTCCTCTTGTAGTGCTTTCTTCTCCATTTCATATCACCGATGGTAATTTGTCTTCGTCGTATTCATATTCTTGATGTATATCGATGACAATTTTTCTTGTTTTTGTTTGTTGATGGTGGCAAGTTGTGGGTTGAACGCGAAATAGATGTTTGACTGTGCAAGATGTATGTATATACAAAATATTTCCACATTTAGAATATTGTCAAGGATCGTGTAAGATAGAAATCATAACATAACCACAATCAACACCAAATTCAATAGAATTGAGAGAAAAGAAAAAAAAGACTAATGATTGCATCCGCTTCAAGACGGGATTAAAATTCACAAACTTGATTAGTCTAAAGATTACTAACAAAATGAAACTAGGGGATCGATCTTATTGATTTCGCTTGAGTTGTAGGATGTTTTTCTTTTCGTAGCTGTAGGAGTCGTGACTATTCCTGTTGAATGATTTATCGATGATGGAAAAAGAAGCAAGGAGTTATTTCCTCTCCAACAGAGGAAGACAATAAAATTCATAATTTGATTTAATTTTTTTATCAAAGTTCTTGAAATTAATGTGATAACTTATTTCTATGTGTGTTACTATATTTTTTAAATTAAAAATTGAAATTTATAGTTGTTTATATTGTTAGATCCTACATCGCGCATGAGAGTGATCATTATATGTATATTCCTATCCCTACCTAGCATGAGGCCTTTTGGGAGCTCATTGGCTTCAGAGTTCATGGGAACTCCGAAGTTAAGCGAGTAGCGCACGAGAGCACTCCCATGATGGGTGACCCACTGGGAAGTTCTCGTGTAAGTTTCCAGAAACAAAACCGTGAGGGCGTGGTCGGGGCCTAAAACGGACAATATCATGCTATGGTGGTGAAGCGGGCCCAGGATGTGGTGGACCCCGGGCTGGGATGTTACAATTTGGTATCAGAGCCTAACCTTGGCCGTGGTGTGCCGACGAGGACGTCGAGCCCCTAAGGGGGGTGGATTGTTAGATCCCACATCGCCCATGAGAGTGATCCTTATATGTATATTCCCATCCCTACCTAGCACGAGGTCATTTGGGAGCTCATTGGCTTCAAAGTTCATGGGAACTCCGAAGTTAAGCGAGTAACGCACGAGAGCACTCCCATGATAGGTGACCCACTGAGAAGTTCTCGTGTGAGTTCCCAGAAACAAAACCGTGAGGGCATGGTCGAGGCCCAAAACGGACAATATAGTGCTATGGTGGTAGAGCGGGCCCGGGATGTGGTGGACCCCGGGCTGGGATGTGACATATATTAATGATATTTTAAATAAAAAAACATAATTTGTGGGATTAAAAATATTAAAATATAAATATATTATTGTGTGTGTATGTGTCTATATATATATATATAAACATGGGTACATTCATCAAAATTAACCAAAAAATGATTGTACCAAAACATGGGTACGTTCTTTAAAATCACATAAAAAAAAAGAAGAAGAAAAATATTAGGCTTAATAACATTAGTAAATTTCTTCGATTAAACTTGACATGAATACATTTTCAAATCAAAGAAAAAAGAATGTACCTATATAAGTTTAAAATTGGATAAGAAAAAAATTGAATAGATTTTATATATATAAAAAGGTACATTTTACATATAACATATTGGTATATTTAAGAATGAGTACCTTTTAAGATTAAAAATTTGAAAAAAAATTACTTGAATGGGTACATATAAGATTAAAAAATTGAAAACATTTAAAAAAAAAAAACTAACCGGTACAAACTTATTCTAATTTTTTATTTATTTATTTTGGAAATGTTTTGAATTGAAAATTAGTTAGGAGTTTAATAATGGTGTGAGTATTAAAATTCTAAATCAATTATTAATTTTTATTTAAAAAAATTATGTAACTAACATGTAAATTCATTATTACATTAATGCTAGGGACTTGGATCAAAATCTGAAAACTAATAAGGTTTCAGACAATGAACATTAGTAACTAGGGACCGAATACGAATTTTTCCTTATCATTTATATCTTCCTTCATCAAAATTCTTCTTTTGAAAAGTTTATTTTAACCCATATAACATCTTTCTATACCCAACTTAAACTTTAAATGCTAATTATCTTTTATACCCTGGTGCATAATTATCATCAAGTACAAATTAAAATTAACAAAACAACTAAATTTATCAATAAACCCACACAAACACCAAAACACAAACAAATCAACAACATCAGCAATGAAAGATTGTTATTCTAATAAAAACTCAAAAGGTTGAACAAAGATTATTCCCATATGAATAATCTCAAGAGAAATTGAAGACGGAGTCCAGCACGCATAGTTTCGGGACTCCAACACCCACCATCCCTTGGTCTAGGAAACTTTTATTTTCATTCACTAGTGCCATATCGATGGCAAAGAAATAACCATGCGATAGTTGAGTCTTCTTGTTCACTAGAAGTACCCTCAGGACATACTCCTTATGAGTTAGGACGATGTGAAATTTGTACAGACCCTTTTTATTTGTCAACCTTCCCAGCAATTCTACTTTGATTTTGATCGTTTTTTGTGTTGATGTGGAGCCACCCATTGGTTCACTAAAAAAGAAGACAAAAGAGTTTAGAGAGACAGAGATAAGCGTAATGAGAAGCAACTGACATAAAATAAATAAGAAATTTTAAACGACACTTAAACTCAACTTGATTTTCTTTTTAAGGCAACTCAAACCAGCTTGCAGTACTTGCAGATATGAAAGCAGATGACAATACAAGTAGAAAGATTGTTATTCTAGTAAAAACTCAAAAGGTTGAACAAAAATTAATTTGCATCTACTTTGATCCCATTTAGTTTTGGGTTTGATGTCGAATAGTATGTGCAATAATTATTCCTCTATGAATTAATGTCAAGAGAAATTGGAGACGGAGTCCAGCACGTACAGTTTCGGGGCTCCCACACCCACCATTCCCTGGTCAAGGAAACTTTTATCTTCATTCACTATTGCCATAATGGTGGCAAAGAAATAACCATGAGGTAGCAGGGCCTTCTTGTTCACTAGAATTACCCTCACAACAAACTCCTTATGAGTTGGGTCGACACGAAATTTGTACTGACTCTTTTTATTTGTGAGCCTTCCTTGCAATTCAACTTTGATTTCGATTGTTTTTGGTGCTGATATAGAGCCACCCACTGGTTTACTAAAAAAGAAGGACAAAAGAGTTTAGAGAGAGAGAAACGTAATGAAAAGCAACTGACATAAAATAAATAAGAAAATTAAACGATACTTAAACTCAACTTGATTTTCTTTTTAAGGCAGCTCAAACCAGTTTACAGTACTTACAGATATCAAAGCATAAGGTAGTAAAAGTAGGAAGATTGTTATTCTAGTAAAAACTCAAAAGGTTGAACAAGGATTAATTTGCATATACTTTAATCCCAATTAGTTTTGGGTCTGATGTCGAATAGTATTTGCAATAATTATTCCCGTATGAATTAATGTCTAGAGAAATTGGAGACAAAGTTCAGTACATATAGTTTCGGGACTCACACACCCACCATCCCTTGGTCAAGGAAACTTTTATCTTCATTCACTACTGCCATATCGGTGGCAAAGAAGTAACCTTGCGGTAGTTGGGCCTTCTTGTTCACTTGAAATACCCTCAGGACAAACTCATTATGTGTTGGGTCGACGCAAAATTTGTACTAACTCTTTTTATTTGTGAGCCTGCCCTACAATTCTACTTTGATTTTGATCATTTTTGGTGCTGTTGTGGAGCCACCCATTGGTTCACTGAAAAAGAAGGACAAAATAGTTTAGAGAGACAGAGAGAAATGTAATGAAAAACAACTGACATAAAATAAATAAGAAAATTTGAACGACACTTAAACTAAACTTGATATTCTTTTTAAGGCGGCTTAAACCAGTTTGTTGTACTTGCAAATATCAAAGTAGAAGGCAGTACAAGTTCAAAGATTGTTGTTCTAATAAAAACTCAAAAGGTTGAACAAAGATTAATTTGCATCTACTTTGATCCCAATTAGTTTTGGGTCTGATGTCGAATAGTATATGCAATAATTATTCCTATATGAATTAATGTCAAGAGAATTTGAAGACGGAGTCCAGCACGTACAGTTTCGGGACTCCTACACCCACCATCCACTGGTCAAGGAAACTTTTATCTTCATTCACTACTGCTATATCGGTGGCAAAGAAATAACCCTGTAGTAGTTGGGCCTTCGTATTCACTAGAAGTACCCTCACGACTGACTGCTTATGAGTTGGGTCGACGCGAAATTTGTACTGACTTTTTTTATTTGTCAACCTTCCCTGCAGTTCTACTTTGATTTCAATTGTTTTTGGTGCTGATGTGGAGCCAACCACTGGTTCACTGAAAAAGAAAGACAAAAGAGTTTAGAGAGACAAAGAGAAACGTAATGAAAAACAATTGACATAAAATAAATAAGAAAATTTAAACGACACCTAAACTCAACTTGATTTTCTTTTTAAGGTAGCTTAAACCAGTTTGCATTACTTGCAGATATCAAAGCAGTTGGCAGTACAAGTAGAAAGATTGTTATTCTTGTTATTATAGTAAAAACTCAAAAGGTTGAACAAAGATTAATTTGTATCTACTTTGATCCCAATTAGTTTTGGGTCTGATGTCGAATAGTATTTGCGATAATTATTCCCAAATGAATTAATATCAAGAGATTCGGAGACGGAGTCCAGCACGTACAGTTTCAGGGCTCCCACACCCATCATCCCCCTGGTCTAGGAAACTTTTATCTTCATTCACTACTGTGATATTGGTGGCAAAGAAATAACCATGCGGTAGCTGGGTCTTCTTGTTCACTATAAGTACCCTCAGGACAAACTCCTTATGAGTTGGGTCGACGCGAAATTTTTACTGACTCTTTTTATTTGTCAGCCTTCCCTCAATTCTACTTTTATTTCAATTGTTTTTTGTGTTAAGCGCCGACGTGGCTGCCACATTTATACCATATGGCTGCCAAATGTGTGTCACGTAGCAAAAATAATAATTTTTTAATTTTTTAAAAAAAAACGTAAATCTTCTAAATTAAAAAAAAAAAATACTGAAACTTTATCTCTCCTCTTCCTCCTCTATTCTCCCTGCAACCCCCACCATCTTCATCTTCTTCCCTGCAACCCAGGGGAAAGAGAGAAAGAAAAAAAAAAAAGCCCTTCAGTTTGTCTTCCCCACCCCTCCTCCTCCTCCTGTCTTCTCCCCCATCTTCATCTTCTTCCCCCGACCCCCTACCTACAACCCAGGAAAAAAAAACAAAAAAAAAACCCAGATCCCGTCATTGTCGGGTTCGTGAGGTAGGAGGAATGGGTGTGGATTTAAGGAGT
>JADOBS010302609.1:0-14693 GCA_015708375.1 Cydonia oblonga | reverse complement strand
CAAACATTGGGGTGAACCACGATAAAAGCCTTGTGTTCTTATGTGTTCTTCGTGTTCTTGAGCGTTCGTGCGGATTCACGGCCGGATTTCTGTTGTTCCAAGACCGCCACGGTTTTGTGCATCAACACAAACAATATCTAATAAAAATTGACCGGCACAATATATGATAAACGTATACGATTAAAGGATCATTGGAATTCTCACAAAGATGATCCGAAGAGGATCTTCATTGGAATAGCCTTTCCTAGTTTGGACAAATACAATATTATACATTAATTACAATATAATCATAATAAACACACAATTGTAAACTCTGCCTCAATTGGGAAACTTTTATGGGTATCAAAGACACAAACAACGTGATACTTTTTTCACATGTCATAATAAGAGTGGACGACACTGTTTATAAGTTTCAATAGAATAAAACAAAAAAATCTATGTGTTATATTAATTTGAGTAGAATAGTAACGTTAAGTAATGTATTCCGAATGCATCGAAAAATGGCTAGAAATAGTGTCCTCTTCTTTTGAGGATTGCTGGCACAATTATTTGCGGCGTCAAAGCCTATTAGATGGCAAGTCAGGCAGCAGAATGTGACCCTTGCCGTTGTATTGCTGGCTTTATGGTTACATTATAGTTTAAAATACCATATTGAGTGGTTTTGCGGTATTTAAGTTGTCAATATATTTGAAGCAGATAAATTTAATGGTAAAATATTTATTTAATATTTATAATAAGAGTTCGACTTTTATTTGAAAAAAAAAAAAAAAAATTCAACTTTCAATCTTTCTCTTTCCATGGCTACAAAGAAGTTTCTATACTATTCCCGAAATATAACAATATTGAGGGATCCACATGACATAAGTGTCAGTGTACACAATTGCCCACAATTTTCCTTATTGTTACACATGAAATTGTCTAATGTTTTGGCGATCTTCCGTTTTAGTATGGGTATTACGTAAGAAAAATATTTGACAAAACATATCAAAGAGGCTCATAAGCAAGGTAGATATATTGCTAATAGCAATGAGCCATTGTGGCGTCTGAGTTTCATCTTATGCTCGGAAGGAAAAATTCGTAAATTCACCATTGTATACAAACAACTTAACAAGGCTAAGACCAAAGTTAAGGACAAAACTTTGCAAGTGATAACTAAACTGTATCATGTATACAAATGGTAACTCAATATAGCATGTAGAGAAATATTAAAGGGGGTCTTTGAAAAGTGGAACTCTCTACCACCTTATAATCTAACGTCAAATTTTCATGCCAACATTATAAAATAATATTGTGCAAAAAATATGAGGTGACAAAAAATCTGTAAAAAATCCCACTTTAAGAGAATTTAGTATTTTTCTAGCATCCATTATAATTAGTTGGTGCTGTGAAGGGAAGGTAGTTTGGAGACACAAGAATAAAGCCTATAAAATTACCATCACTTTGGAGACCAAAGCCCTTTGTTGGGAAGCAATCTCCACAACTTTCTTGAAGTGGTAGCAAAGTTAGAACACAAAATTGGGAGGACATGCATGCACTACTTTGAATAATTTTATCATATATTTTGCTATGGTAACGGTGCCATAGATAAAATAAAAACACACTATTTAATGACCATTTGTTTTTCATTTTTTCCTTCCCCACGATTTTATTTATTTATGATTTTTATATTGAATAAATTCAGAAAAATTCGAAACAAAAATAAAAAATAAGATTCTCTCTGCTCTAAATTCTCTTTTCCTCTTATTTGAAAAGTCACGATTAAGTTATGTCAACATCTTGTATTGACTTCTTTATATAGAGATAGACACAGATAAAAGTGCGAGAGAGGGAAGAGGAGGAAGAGATTATTCAGTGTCCCGGAAACACGGTTTGGTATACCAAATGTAATAATATAATTAGTTGGAAACGTTAAAAAAAATGTTCAACCAATTGTATCATGACACGTGATGTACCGAGTTAAGTTCTTGTCACCCTAAAAAATTTCTCAAGGGAAGAGGATTTGGATGGGAGATAACTCTACTCTCAAAAATAAATAAAGATGTGCAGAAATGATTCACATTTGTCAAACTTATGACATTTCATAATATTTATAATAGGTTGAACTCTAAAATGAAGAATTTTTATTTCCATGATATTATTGTAATTATAAAAAGATGGAAACTTCCCCTTCCTGTCCAAGTGCAGAGTCCACACTGAAATTTTTGTCCTCTCCTTAAATTCATGCAATTTCCCACTAGTTGAACCAAAATGAAGCAAATTAAAACCTTATTAAATAGACATGAGAGCAGAAGTTATATACAAACATCTTCAGAGGGAAACTTCCCCTCCATGTCCAAGTGCAGAGTCCACACTCTGAAATTTTTTTCCAATGAACCAATAGGGTGACAAATGAATCTAACTCTCTTGATTTGGGATCCCACGATACTTCAAGCAAACAAGATTCCAGAGGATGGTTCATGCGGTGTTCCCAAATTGCCCACAATTGTCTCATCTGTCATGAAAGTTCATAATATACTTATTAGTGCAGTGAAATAAAGTTAGTTGATGGTTTTTAGTTAAGATTCAAAGTTTTTTCACGTCTCTTGATTCTCTTTTGATGATTCAATTCAAAGGCGAGAAAAGCATGAGGTGTAAACGATAGTGCAAAAGTCACCATACTTGTTGGATAAAACTATTCGCACGCCAATTTTTACCACTCACACTCTTACTAATTTTTTGTCATTGATCTTCTTCAATTCATTTGATCTGACTGTGTGAGACGTAAAAATAAGTGTGTGGATAACACTACCCTACCTTTTTTTTATCTCTAAGTAGATTACAACGATATAGCAACGATATAGCCACTTACTCGAGGGAATTTTGTCAACGAAAAAGCATGCGGCAATAACAATGTAGCATAGGAAAAGAATGACTCCTTTCATATAATGTGAAGTTCCATCCTGGAAAATAAAAGAATAGTTTAAATTTTTTAGCCAAAAATTAAAGTAAAAGAACAGGAGAATGTATTTTCATTACTACTAATTTACAAAATCCGTATGGAAAAGTGAGAAATATATAGAGGGTAGATTTAGGAGGAAACCTGCAATGTGAAGGCTGTGATGATTATGGTGAAAGCAAGAGAACCAGTTTCAAGGAGACTGAAATCAAGGTCCATTTGGACGCCCATTATCCATGCAACAATCACACTTAAAGGGATCTGAAAATGACAGGAAAATTTGGTTTCTTAGGAGAAGTTTGAAGAAATATTCTCTCAATTTTGTATATAGGTTTACTTAAATTTGGAGTAGTTAGGAAGTAATTTTGTAATTTTAAAATGATTAAAGAGTGCTTTTAGATAAAAAAAAATTCAGAATTTATTTACATTTTTAACAATTTGATTTCAAAAATATTTCCATCAAAAGTATTTTCAGCCATTTTAAAAGCACTTTCAAACAAACCCATAGCCACTAGCCAATATTACAAAAGAACGAACAAAATCCACTTGATAGGATCTTAGGGCTTGTTTGTGCCTTTATAAAGACTAAACGCACTTACAACAACATTACTTGTGGATTATAAAAGCACTTGATGGATCAGTTTTAAGTGTTTTTTTTAGCTTAGATTTGTGATAATCTTACCACAAACATAGAAATTTGGGATGCAGAACCTAAAGCAACTCCCAAAGAAATATCCTGCATAAAAATCAGAAATTGATATTCAGATTAATTTCAGAACAATGTAATATCAAAAAGAAGATTATCGAGTGATCTTTTAATGAACTTTTTCTTTTTAATTTTTAGGTGTAACTTACGTACCAACTTATTCTTGAGAGCAAAAATTATGGAACCAGCATGTTCAGCAGCATTCCCAACAATTGGCAGCAAAATAATGCTGATGAAGCTCACAGAAATTCCCCAAGAATTTGATGCAGCCTAATTGAATAAAAATGCATATAATTAGGGATTTACTGAGGAACTAATGCTTCAAAATTCATTTACGGAATTTTAACCAAAATTATGAAAATCTGATCAAGTTAGGGTTCTTAGAATAATGATCATGTCTATCTAAATATATATATATACCTCGATCGTACCCACAACATACTCAGACAAGAGAGCTATGATAATTGTCATACCAACCAGCCAACTGAATGCACTCCAAAACCCTATCACTGCTATTTCTTCGTCTTCATCTTCATCGTCCTGCTTATATATCGCATTGGAACAAGTTATAGAGTTTTTTCATGTTCTAACAAAAGCGCTTTATCAAAAACACTTTGAAAGTTTCAATAAAAACACAAGTGTTTTCTGAAAACACTTTTGGTTATTTGAAACCTTTCATAATCATTCTAAAAGCATTTCCAAACAAACTCGCATGTTAATTATTGATAGTTAGTGCATAGTATTAATCACCTCTTGTGACTCAAACAATTGCCGGTGGGTTTTTAACTGGAAGAAGATATAGGCGACATATGCTATGAGCATAAAAATGCTGCTTGTTCTTGACAACTGAAGAGTGTCGATGGCAAAGGGATTGTCCAACCCTGAGGCATATCTGAACATCAGTGGCAGCATGTGGCATAGTAAACCCAGCAATAAAAGTAGTGAATTCACATCAGCCTGCTTCTGTTAAATCCAAAAAAGAAAATGAAATTAACAAAAATTCTCCCATGAATTGGTTTTCTAACTTTGTTGAATTAAAAGGGTTAATTTGTTGATAATTAAAGTTTTTATCAAGTAATAATATTTCTTACTCTATCATATCTTTGTTCTTTTTTCAGGTTGGCCAAGCCTCCACAGAGAAGAGAGGTCCCAAGAACAAGGAGGAGGTTTGAAAGAATGGAACCCAATAGGGAGTATTTCACAACATCTATTTTGTTTTGGCGAAGAGCAAATAATGCTATGATCATCTCTGTTGCGTTTCCACATGTTGCATTAAGAAGTCCTCCAACTGCAAATTAAATCAAAATTAATTAACCCCAACAATATATAGCATTAGTCCACACTGATTAAATGTTGTTTAGTAATAAGAACTGGATATTCTAATTAGAAGTGAGATCAATGTACCTGTTGGACCAGTGAAGTAAGCAATTTGCCTGGATTATTTAATTTGAGTAGACAAAATTGGAAAGAAAAAAAAACGTTAGAAATTGTGTACATATATATGTGTTTATGTCATAATTAAGAGAGCTGCTATTTGCACTTTGCATCCTGAAAAAATCATCATATACTCTTTCTTAGTGAAAAAGTATACAAGAGTAAAATGACTTTTTTCAAAATTCTAATAAGTTCCTTCTATAAAATACTACTTTCTAATTAGCAAAACTGCTTACTCAGTAAGGAAGCTGACACGTTCAGCAAGTGGGGTGAGTCCCATCAAACTCAAAGCAAAAATCCAAGGCTGCATTGCACAATTAGAACAAATACAACTGAACATCAGAAACTAATTAATTTACAAAAGAAGGAAAAATCTAATATTTCTGACTAATTGTTCCAAATTAATTAATTAAATGAGAACATGCACTTACTCTCCCGAAGTGATAAAAGTTAGCCAGAATTGCAAGGGGGATGGCTGGGAAGAGCACTGCAAGCTTGGTGCCAAGAACAACCTCGTGCAAATTGTTGAGAATATTTCTAAGCATTTGGAATCGAACATTCGAAACAAGAATCGGGTCGGATTTTTTTCGTACAATCGAAGCTGACAAATTTTGTGGTGTTCTTGATCCATTGATCCACTGCTCTCTATTATTTCCTGAACCCTTGTTATAATCACTAATCCCATTCTCTATGTTGTTCAAAGCCTCCTGGGATTCTTCCATGATAGATATTCGATCAAAACAAAACCCTAAACCCTTCCACTTTCTTCACCGCGAATGAATGGAGTATTTGGAGGGTTGATGAACAGAAAATGAAGTAGTATCTCTCTTTTCTCTCTCTGTTTGTTAAGAAACAATGGGTTTTACATATATAAATATAGTATAAGGCAACTTCCTGGAATTTTCTGAGTTTGTTTCTTTTCATGCATGAGTCTCCACGTACTTTAAAAAGACAGGACTCTCTCGGGAGTTACAAGCGGTGTAAGGTTGACAACAAAAATAAATACGTAATACCTCTTAAAGCACACAGATAGACATGCACTTATATAATTATTCACTTTCGCCCCAAAAAATATAAATACATGCATATTAATCCAAATAAGGCCGTTACATACAAACGAACAATATTTAATTTTCTAACAAAAGAGGTTATAGATGAAAACAAATGGGAAATTATATATTTCTGAACATCTTGTGCATCTTCATTTTTAGTCCTTAAATTAATCAAATCAAAGGAGAATTAAAGGTTAAAATTGAGATGCGTGAAGAAAGTGAAAAATAGTGTGTAGAAAACACTCCAAAAAAAAAAAAAGGGTTTCTTCATTTTAATCCTTGATAAAGATTGAAATTCAATTAAAATCTTATGTTAGATTATATATTCATTATAGTCATTTGACCAAATTTACATGTCAGCATAAATATTAAAATTCATATTTTCTTGTTTTTAAATATTTAATGCGTTTTTTTATTCCTATAATGCCCCTATTAAATATTTGATTTTAATTTGCTCCATATTTTTTAACATTGATTATTGTTTGACTTTTTAAAACGATAATCATAATTCAAAAAAATATTAGTGATACGTTATAAGAATTAACAAATACCTAATTCAAATTATTCATGATCACCATTCAAAGCATAGAGGAAATACAAATAGCCAAATCATATATTATACATAATCAAATGCACTTAAACCATGTCCTAATGTGCTTAAATCATAGAACCTAGTCGAATGTACATAAATCATAGTACCAAGTCAAATGCACATAAATCATAGTACCAAGTCAAATGCACTTAAACCATGGTACCTGTATGAGTGCACATAAACCATACTACCTATATGAATGCACCTAAACCATAGTACCTATATGAATGCACCTAAATCATTTAGGTACTGTCAATTAGATCATATCCATTCGGTATGGTCGTTTAGGTACTATATAGTGTATGTCCGATTAATTCGGTACAGTCAATTAGCTTGTGATTTCACATTCTATTTTCTTTATTTGTATTTTTTTTTTCATTTATTTTTGGATTCACCGTCAATTTGGCATCTAAAAGCCCATTTTTCTTCTTTCTTCCGAATACAATGAGATTTTTGGTTTCTAAGTTTTCTAGTTTTTTTATTTTTTATTTTTATTTATTTATTTCTTTTTATCATGGTTTCTGAGTCATATGGGTTCGTTGATTGGAATAACACATGGAGGTTTATGGTAATGTTATCGAACATGTTAATTATGGATCTAGTTAATTAATCATTCTTGAAAAATTAATTATATATTTGTTTCTCTAATTGGTTTTAAGAGAGTAATCAGGGTAAATAGGAAAACTAAAAATGCAATAAATTTATTAAAAAATGATTAAATGTGACATGAAATATTATAATCTGACATGGAGGACTATTTTTAGTTTTTAATCTTACATACGGTATTATTGAAAAAACAATCTTATTTAGGGATTGAAATGAAGTTTTCTAAAAAAAAAAAACAAGATATTTGGCTAATTAATTTGGGTGCATCTATTTCCACCCAGCATAAACGCTCTTCATACCAAGCAAAATTCGAACTTACCATTTTGCCCATACAAAATGAAAAAAAAAATAATAATAATTCAATCATACACACAACCATTCCCACTTGTCCTCCGCCACAACCACCGATGTTAGGACTCGATCCCGGCCTTCCCATGCAAATCGTTGCCCTCGGCCTCCTCTGTTTATTAGAGTTTAGGGTTTAGGATTGAAAAATGAAGGCGAGAACAGTATTAAGGTAGATGATTGTGGCAGAATAGATTCAATTTGGTATTTTTAATTTGAAGTAGTGTTTGTTTAGGGGCAAAATGAGAATTTTGATTTGCTGGGTATATTTTTTCTGAGATGAATCAACTTGAAAAAATTCATTGAAATCGAAAGCCATTTAGCTAACTAGTTAATTGTGATTTAATAAATAGACCAACACAATATTGTTAATAAACAAGGTTCACAATAACTTTTAAGTGCTAAACGATTTTTTATTTGAGCAAATTTGAACAGATTCTGTAAATGATGGCCTGAAAATTAACTGCTCGGTTCATGAGATTATTAACTTTATTAAACGGATCTAAATTAATAGTCAGTGCTGTTCTGAAAATTCTCTCTCTCACTTTCAATGCATTACTTATGTCTGTGAATCATCCGTTAACACCTGTAGAACACTGCAGGCTCTATCCTCTTACACATCAAAACCCACACTCGCCAGCTGCCGCTGATCAGTGAGATACAAAACACATAAGATTGTGATAAATTGTCCTCTTTTGTGTGTTGCATTTCACACACAGCACCCTGTCATTGGTTATCGTTGGCTTCAATATCTTTCAGTATGTTGCATGGAAGCAGTGAGGGGAGAGCTCTCTCCTCGAGAGGGTAACGGCAGCAAACAATCTGCATGTACATATCTGTCGCACCCAAAAGACAGAAGTTTCGTGGAATTTTCAAGCCTTCCTTGGAAGAGATTTTCAAACGGTTATCATGTCTTTACAGTTTGATCTAACAAAAACAGTTCTAAAAAAAATGTTTAACTGACCTAAATATACAGTGTTGGTCAGATTCTTCAAGAAACGAAAAATATTTGACGAAGTTTCCTCAAAGCACATACACTCACTTTCTTCGTTTCCTTACACTCCAAAATATGGAAATTGCTCATCCGTATAAAAAAAGAAACTCCGTTGGATAAGTTTTGTCTATTGTTGTCATCTGTGCATATATTATAGTCAGTAAGAGGATCATTAGGGGACTCGTTATAGTACGTATTTATTCAGTATATATATTCACTATTTAATGGCCAAATTCGGTCATATATGATATTCTTTCATTTTAGTTGCACACCTGACCGTTAGATGACTAATATATTAAGTAAATGCATGTATTGTGTGTAATTTGATCCTATAAACTCCAAATTTTTTTGCTATAAGGCATTATTTCACTCATTCATTTTGCCATTATAATTCATTATTGGTGCCTTTTTTACTTTACATGTCAATAATGCCACTGCATGTCTTCCCAAGAATATCATAGATATCTTTAGTTTAAAGTCAAAAAAAGGCTTCTTGTAAACTTGAGTATGTGACTCGATGTGACTCGATGGTAAAAGGACGACTATGGGGCGAATTGCAAACTTGAACATACTCTCCTTACGCAAAGTATCGAAACCGACCTAATTCATGTGTTTGTAGATGATTGCACAAGAAGTTACGTATTTTCATAATCCTTCAAATAATATAGGGGTATGCTTGGGCTTGACATTGTGGCAAAATGCAGATTTGTTGTGTGTGGTGATGTCGGTTGACGAAGAAGATAAGTTAAATGAAAAAATATGTTATAGGTATTAGTATATTTCTTTCTTATTAATTATGATCCGTATGATCATTTTGTGGGAAAAAAAAATTATATGAATAATGTAATACATTCATCAGCCATGGTGTCATAACGAAATATGGTGTATTTGTCACTTTAATTAGTATTAGATCTTTTAGATTCAATAGTTAATTATGCTTCAATTTCAGATTGTCGGTAAAGAACATTACGAAACTATGCAAAGGGTTTAGACTTAAAGGATCACAAGAAGTTTTTTTTTATTAATTGATTAGCAATTCAAATGAGGAATTTTTTCGCCAAACCAACCAAAGAAAAGGAAAACTAACGAAAAGTTCTCAAAAACTTTAGTTTTTAACCAAAATGACAAAATAAAGGTGTAAGTGAATAATACCAGGAATGACTTTTCAAGGTAAAAATATTCTTAACGTTAAGAGTCAGAATGAATAATACCAGAAATGTTTCATTAAGATTCCATTAAGATTCCCAAAAAGAAAAGCAAAGCATGGGAAAATTGGATTTAAGAACAAAGGGAAAGAAAAACAAAAGTTGCAACATGTGGCATTAATAGAAATGACAAAAACTTGTAACCGAATAATGAAATTACGAAAACTAGTGTGGTAAAGCATGATCCACAAAAATAAAGGGGGCAATAAACATGAGGTTTCATAAATATTAGGGATGGTTTTGAGAATATCAAACTTTTGCTTTAGAAGCTTCATGAACAAAGGAAAGAGAAAGATAAGCGCGCGAACGGAGGAACCAAAACGCAGAGCAGAAGCAAACCCTAGCTCACGAAATGGCCGAGAAATTGGCACCGGAGAAGCGCCATAGCTTCGTTCACAATGGTAAATCTTTCTCCTTTTCCAATTTTCGCAGTTATTTTTGGTTTTCCTCGACTGAATTTTGTGTTCGGATTTAAATTTTAGGTCAGAAGGTGTTTGAATGGGACCAAACCCTAGAGGAGGTGAATATGTACATAAATTTACCCCCAAATGTTCCCTCAAAGCAATTTTACTGCAAAATTCAGTCGAAGCACGTCGAAGTCGGCATCAAAGGCAATCCTCCGTACCTCAATGTGAGTAAATTCAATGTAATTTGATTCATTTTCGTGAAAAGATTGAAGCTTTTGGTATTTGGTTTAAAACGCTGCGTTTTTCGGTTTCGGGTGTACAGCATGACCTTACCTGCCCAGTGAAGACGGACTGTTCTTTCTGGACACTAGGTAATTAGTGTTTAGTTTTTAATTTTTCATATTTTCTCTAATTTTTTTCTTTTGTGTGGATGTTTTATGCTGATTTTGTTATTAATGATATGGTAGAGGATGATATAATGCACATAACACTGCAAAAGAGGGACAAAGGCCAGACATGGGCATCGCCTATAGTCGGCGAGGGTCAGCTCGATCCTTACTCCACGGATATTGAGCAGAAGCGCCTTATGCTTCAGAGATTTCAAGAAGAGGTGAATTACTCTTATGCATCTTATTCTCACTCTATGTATTTATGTATTACTGTTTGAATTCATGAGATAAATGTGAAGCTAGTTCATTATGTTAGTGTTCCTTGTGGTGTGAGATACTCTAGCGAGCGTTTCTTTAATATCAAGGAGATTGATTTTGAAAAATGAATGGGATTTTGGATGCATAAAAAAATGTGATTGTGAGGTAATCGATAATAGGAGATGCAAAGCTCAGCATTGTGTGGTGCATTATGTTCCATTGGTCTATAATTTCACTAGGCTTTCTTAGATTAGAGTGTGGCGATTTATTGTTCGTTGTACCCAAAAATTCACATGCTGAATTTTTCTCATAGGAAAGAAAGGAGAATGTTGACACAATTTTACCTGTATAACAATTTTACCTGTATACAATAGTTTTCACTAGAAAGGCGATTAGCTTGGTTTTCCATCATGATGAAATGTTGATGCAAAAATGAGACAACGAAGATGCAAAAATGTTGATGCAGGATCTGAGTAACTTTCTTGCCTTCAACTTAGTTTAATTCTAGTTACCTTAACTAGAACTCTACCCATGGCACTGAATTTGATTATTAAATTGCTAAGAAAACCAATGTTTTCTGGTTATCTACCGATCATATGAACCTCTCCCAAATATGCTCTTTGATGAATTTTCTGATAATATAGCTAGTGATTCTTTGGTCCTCTGCAGAACCCAGGCTTTGATTTCTCACAAGCCCAGTTCAATGGAGGCTGCCCTGATCCAAGGACCTTTATGGGCGGTATCCGCACTGATTGACGAGTTTGCTGCATTAGTTACCTGCGTAAGCCTGGTATAAAATCCTGACCAACATTTAGTAAATAAGACAACTTGATTAGCTGGCCAACTTGGCTTCATGTGATCTCTGTAAGAACTTCAGTTCTACTTACAATCTGTTCTTGTTTACTTTTAGTATCTTGTCTATATCTGTAAACTTAAAAAATCTAGAATTTACGTAATTTATCTTCCAGTGTCTGCTTCCCTACTTTCCGACAATGGCACGGCCAAATAAATCTCTTGTTTATGAAGTATGATTTGAAGCTTTGAACTATGATTTGAGAAATAGAAATTAGGAAGTATCTTGATAAACATGTTGCCAGAATTAGGTTGGCTCCCTTTTTCTTAAATTCATTGTGAATATCTAGCACCCAATACTCAGAGGAACTTAGAATATGATTTCTTCCTGCACATGCCAACCATATAGTAAATTGCCCCCATCCTGCTCTGTCTGAAAATTAAAGTTATCAACATACGAATGTTTGACACTTAGAGTTCAGTTGGTGGGTTCCAATATAAAGATGAACTTGTTAGGTTTCAATAATTCTGTCCTTTCGGGTTTAAAAGAGTGGCCTGAAAGGGATGTAGGCCACTTTATTTGATTGTATTTTATTTGGGTCTGAAAATGGCTAATGAGGTGACTGAAATTGGATTGAGAATTGTATTCTAAAGTCTTGCAATTTGTATTATAATAGGCCATTTTAGATGGTTATAAATGAAGGGGAATCACATTCCCAGGTATCGTGTTGGACATTAGCTGTTTTTATTTTATTTTGATTCGAGTATTGGAGGAGGGGAATCGAACTTGAAACGTCAGGTGCAGGGGCTCAATGCTCGTAAGTAGTCGGAACCCTGTTATACGCCCTGTGTTGTTGGATAGTAGCTATTAGCAGTGGTGCGTTTGTAGAAGTACAGCAACCTGATGGATATTCTGTTGTGTGAACTGCTTTAGGGTAGTGAATTGCCGAAATTCACACTTTCATTTGCTCCACCTGCATTCCTCTCCATGTTCATATGCTTTGATTCTCCGTTCGTTTGCCCAACTGACAGAGCATAAAATTGAGAAGACGGAGTGCAATTAGAGAAAATGAGGGTGCGAAAATCGTCACTCCTTCCCTGTACTCTGTTTGGCATGCTACTTGATTAACTTTGCGTTTTGGTCTGTTGTTTCTTTCTGGTTCTGATAACCTATCTCATTCTTCTTTAATGTCAATATTTGGAACAAAGGAAATGTCAAATGTCCAAAGACGGAACGATCCGTCTATTTATATATGGCCATGACATCCTTGTTATTACAGCATTTGGTTACTTGTTATGGGTAATAGAAGCTTGAAACCGTAATGTATTTAGGTTTTTTGGAATTTTGAATTTCACAATTTTGGATGTCGGATTTGATTCGGGTAAAGCCAGAGTTTGAGAATTCTTAACCACCACGGGGTGGTCTAGTGTTTTGGGACGGATTTTAGGCTCTTAGAGCAACTCCACCCCCGAAAAAATGAGTTGGTTTAAAGTTCATTTAATCCATCTAAATAAATAGTAATTGACTCTAATGAACAATAATTGGTCAAGTGCATCTTCACCTAAAAAATGAGTTGGGCAAGAGTTTAGTAAATTCATATTAAAATATTATTAATTTTTTAAATAAAATAATTATTTTTAATTTCGGATAGAATTTTTAGCTAATCTTGTCACGTCACGTGTTATTTTTTGAAAGTATAATTTATGTGAAAGATGGTTAGGTATTTATATATTTAAAAAAAAATCTTTTTTTTCTGTGTTTTAAACGATTTTTTATAATTTTTTATTAAGTTAATTAATTTGGTTTGTTGGATTTCACAAAAATGAAATCTAATAGCCTAAAAGCGGACACGTGGCCCTTAAGATTCTAACTTTTCTTTCAATGGTAAAAAGAAAAAAAAAGAAATTCACATGGTTGATGTCATGTAGGTCGGTCTTTTGCTCCATTCATTATGTGCTGGGCTCAAAGCTGATATTCACTTTGGGCCAGCCTATTGGGTGGGATGAAGTGGGTTTTTGAAGGGGCTGACCTAAAAAAAATAGACTCTGAATAACACATTTGTTAAGGATGAAAGTGCTCTTATTTCACACAATATGTTCTGAATTCGATTACCGATGAAAGTGAATCATTCCATGATGATGGTAGGGGAACTGAGATGCCTCACACAATTAGAGTATATCTTTCATTTAATTACCGTTCACGTGGCATGGGATATTTTGATACAAACACAATCTGTTTTTTTTTTTTTAATAACACAATCCTTGTTATTAAGATAGAAACAAGATCTTAATTACAAATTATAGCGACAATTCCCAATGGTCCCCACTGTCCTTCGCTTTCCTCAAACCAAAGTAGCTTTGAAGGAGAGCCGTCAGCAGCAGTCACCGTCCCTCCGTCTCGTCCCCTGCCATTGATTTCCCGTGCACTATATATTCTTTACGACACCGTCCCTTCATCTCTCTCTCTCTCTCCCCCCTCATTTCTTCAATGGTGCCTCTCAAACCCTAACGATCTTCTTATTCTTTGTTTTTTCCAACCCATGATTCCAAAACCCGCCTGCGGATCACACGATCGAATCCAAACCGGCCAAACCCCACATGGGCCGAGACGGGAATCGACCCAATTCAGCTCCCCGGGTCCTAATCGCCGGCAACTACTGCCAAGACGTTTTAATCAAAGACGGCGTCGTTTTGGCTGAGACTCTCGGCGGGGCCGCCTCCTTCATCTCCAATGTATTCGATGGAGTATCCGTTCCCTACGATTTGGTCTCCAAAGTCGGGTCGGACTTTGCTTACTCGGTCCCGCGTGACCCGATTGTCGTACCCGATTGCAAAACCACTCTCTTCCACGCGCATTTTGATTCCGGCGTTGGCGGTGATGAACGCCAGGACCGGGTTCTGCAACGGGTAAGAGCTTGCGGCCCGATTAGGCCCTCGGATCTCCCCGAATCGAGGTTTGATTTCGGAATGGCGGTCGG
>JADOBS010302608.1:0-14689 GCA_015708375.1 Cydonia oblonga | reverse complement strand
TTGAGATAAAGGATCTTGGGAAAACTCGTTTATGCCTTGACCTGAAGTTGAAGCATTGTTCTGATGGTACTTTGGTCTACTAATCGAACTACACCCTGAAGGTGTTACCTTTGAGTATACTTGTGATCATCCATACGTTATATGCAAATAAGACCCTTGAAGAGGTTATGGAATCCGAAATTTCATATCTAAGTTAAACTTTGCGCTTCGTTGTACTTAGTTTATTGTATTAGACAGGACATCTCATTCGCTATTGATCTATTGGTAAAGATGCAGCACTGCACTTACACGCAACCACTGAATTGGTATTAAAGATGTACCCTGAAGGTACTACAAATTTGGACAAATCCCGACGTATCTCGAGCGGATCCAACCCCTTGATCCTCGAAATGATGCTTGCCTTGTTTGTTATGTTGACACTGGTTACTTATCGAACCCGCACAAGCGAAAATCCCCAAATGGTTATGTCTTTACCGTTAAGGGATATCACAATATCTTGGAGGTCCACGATATGACCTTAGTTGCGAAATCTTTGAATCGTTCCAAGACTTACCTTACTTCACTATGCCACAAGTGAGACATGGTTAGGAGTTCTTGTTGAGCATATTCAAAGTACTTGTTGTTTTCATCCATCATTGAGTCCCAACAACAATCCATGAAGACTATGATGCATGTATCAACCTGACCAAGACATGATACATCAACGAAGTCAACGTCAAGACATATTGCCTCCACATTAGCAAAGTATCAGGAGATTGAAGTCATGCAAGCAGATCCCAGACAACCTTGCCGACCTCTACACAATGTCACTGCAGAAGTCAACCTTCTAGAAGCTTGCCTGAGGAATTGGTATGCCTAACTATTCGTATGCAATGCTTGTAGTTCTCATTTGGAAGTTTTTTCAAACTCAATGGGAGTATCCAAAAGTATACTCACTTGATCTTAATGTACTTTTTTTCCCTACGATTAGGAGCATTTTTCCCACTAGGTTTTTGCTATCTAACTAGGTTTTGACGAGGCACCCATCTTAGGCTGGTCATACCCTTGTGAGCTCTTCTGCTTGCGTCCAGAAGATGTATAGTTTTGACTTAATGCAACTTCTCACTTTTCTCCTTAATCTATGGGTTTTTTCCCCACCTTGGGTTTTACCATAGCGAGTTTTTATGAGTTTTACCTTTTTATGTATTCTTTCGTTGATATGAGACTCGCATTCGCTCATTGTGTCGACGACTTTATCAACTGTACTTACTTCATCACTGAAAACCTGATGCGTCATTTGTTTGAGTGTTTACTCACTTAAGGGGGAGTGTTGCAGTCCTATCAGATTATGAATGTGATTGTGTAAATCCTAACATATATAGGATATTCTTATGGGATTCTACCATATCTCTTAGACTATATATTTTCATATTAGAACTTTAATCCTAAAAGGGTAAGGAATTAACCTTTCCTACTACTATAAATAAAGGCATAATGGGGTGGAATAGAACACACCTCACAATTACACATCTCTCTCTTCTCTCTATGCTGCACCCTCTCTCTCTTTCTAGTCTCCATGATTGTTTAGTAAATTAAGCCTACAACAACAATTTAATATTAAAAATTGAAGTGTTAGATTTAGTATTTAATCCGAATTTTATAAAAATAAATTATTTCTTTTATTCAGGTTAAATTCTAATATAATTTATTTAAGTACTAGAGATAATTCAAATTTGAGTACATAGTAGGGAGTATACTGTTCTAGTCAACCTCTTTAAACTAATATGCTTAATCAACCAAAAAAGCCTATGACGAGTGGATGATTGCATTGTTGAAATCCCACATTGGTGGGTGAAAAAGAAAACCATGGGTTTAAATATGATTACCCCACTTTAACTAATATCGAGGTTTTTTTTATGATAAAATTTCACACTTGACGGATTGAGCAGGTGGTAAAGTTAGGGACAGTATCAGTGTCGTTAGAGTGGGGCCCCTCCGAGCTCGTCGATCAAAAAAAAAATCAACATGGTATCAGAGCCCACGATTACAGGCATGTGCAAGCCAAAGGCTTGTCACGAGGAAATGTGGAATTGGAAATAAGCTTGGACTCTTAACATAGAGCCGACCTCTGAGTTCTTAAGAGACATTTCCTGAAAAGACTGAAAACAAGTCTGGACTCCATTAGAGCCGACCTTTGAGTTTCAATTGACGATGTGTGGATCTCTACGTGTGAACCACTAAATATGGTTACACGTGAGGGGGCATGTTAACAGTCATACATCGGTGGGCGTAAAGAAAAGCAATGACTTTAAATAGGATTATCCTACTTTAACTAATATAAAAACTTTTTGTGGTAAAACCTCACACCTGACGGATTGGGCATGTGGTAAAGTTGGGGACAATATCAGTGTCGTTAGAGTGAGACCCTTGCGCCAGTCAATCTAAAAAATTTCAACACGGTATCAGAGATAAGTTAAGGCCCGTGCAAGCTAACGAGCTTGTCGTCAAGAATGAAATAAGCTAGGACTCTTAACATAGAGCGGGCCTCTGAGTTCCATTGAAAACAAGTCTGAACTCTTAACATAGAGACGACCTCTGAGTTTCAATTGTCAATGTGTGGATCTCCACGTACGAACCACTAAATGGGGTTACACGTGAGGGGAAGTGTAGAAATCCCATATCGGTGGGTGAAAAAGAAAACCATGGGTTTAAATATGATTATCCCACCCTAACTAATATCGAAGTTTTTTGTGATAAAACCCCACATCTGATGGATTAGACAGATGGTAAAGTTGAAGATAATATCGGTATTGTTCAAGTAAGATCCCCGTACCCGCCGATCCAAAAATCCAACATGCATATCGTCCACACTTTTTCCTTTTGGTAGCTTTCTTTGATGATTTTTATTTATATCGGGAGTTGCAAGTTACTACCACAAAGGAGTGTTTCATAACGTATGTCGTGGAGTGGATGATGCCACGCAGGAGTGTTTTATAACGTACGTCGTGGAATGGATGATTGCCTATCGTCCACTCAGCAATCAGCAGAGTCCAAAACAAAGGACAAACACATTCGGCTCCAATTTCTCAATTAATCAGAAAATTCGAATTGAATCTTTGAAAATAAAGAGCATCAGTTCGTTCATCTTCTCATTTGTTTTTATTTTTTATTTTTTTTTGGAAATCCAAGGCATCTTCATCTCCCACATTTTTCTGCCATAGTTTTGAGGAACAAATAAGAAAAATAGCAGAAGATGAGTGGGTTGAAGCCAATGGACGCTGAGCAACTCAGAGAGAATGCCCACAAAATGGTAGATTTCATTGCTGATTACTACAAAACCATTGAGGATTTCCCTGTCCTCAGCCAAGTTCAGGTTTCAACTCTCAATCCCATATATATCTCTCTCTCTCTCTCTTACAGTTTTCTTTTACGAGCGATATTCTACTTTAAACTAATTTATACTGTTAGAAGGGGATTCAAACTCGGTGCACTGGGTGGTTGTTGTGTTGCACATCCTTTCAACCAATATGGCTATGCACACGCGTTCCTTTCTCTCTTAGGTTTTGTGAAAACTTTGCAAAGTTTGGATCCAAGTATTGGAAGTATTCCACATATATTGGCACAGATGATGACTCAGTTAATTCAAGTTTTTCCATTGTTATAACTTTAGTCACATTTTGCAGCCCGGATATCTTCGTGATCTTTTACCGGATTCTGCGCCTACTCATCCCGAGTCTTTACAACAAGTTTTCGATGGTGAAATTTCTAATAGGGTTCTTATGTTCTAGATTTTCTTGCATACCTACTGCAAATGTGTATACAAGAGAAAATTCATTATATATGTTTGATTTATATGACTCATGTGACATAAACATATGTGAAGAGCAAACTTTTATGTGATTGCAGACATTCAGGCTAAGATTTTACCAGGGGTAACACATTGGCAGAGCCCAAATTTTTTCGGGTACTACCCTTCAAACAGCAGTGTCGCCGGATTCCTAGGCGAGATGCTAAGTGCAGGCCTTAACATTGTGGGGTTTAGTTGGATAACTTCTCCAGCAGCAACTGAACTTGAAATGATCGTCTTGGATTGGTTTGCTAAAATGCTTAAACTTCCTGAAGAATTTCTTTCAGCAGGTGAGATGATTGTTCTATATACAACTATATTTTTTAATGAATTTCTCATAGAAAATTGTGCTTTTTCTCCTTTATCAATAGATGAAGAAAGATATTTCTTGAACTGTTGAGCTTCTGGACTTATAGTCAGATATCTTGTTGCAGGACAAGGCGGTGGAGTGATACAAGGCACAGCGAGTGAAGCAGTTCTGGTTGTACTATTGGCTGCTCGTGATAGGATTCTGAGGGCGGAAGGAAAAAAAGCCCTCGAGAAGCTTGTTGTGTATGCATCTGATCAAACACATTCAGCTTTGCAAAAGGCTTGTCAGGTACATTCCTTACGTTCAACATACTTGTATATATATTGTAAAAACTTAAATTCAGCTTGATATTGATAATATCTTTCATTTTTCATGATTTTTATTGTTTAACGGAAGATAGGGGGAATCCATCCTGAGAATTGCAGGGTGCTGAGCACCGATTCCTCTACTAACTATGCCCTTTCTCCCAATGTACTTAATGAGGCGATTTCAAATGACATCGCGGATGGTTTAGTTCCATTTTTCTTATGTGCAACAGTAAGATACAAAGAAACTTCAGATCCTAAGCATGTTTCCATTTTGTTCTTGAAATGTTCATTAACGGGATAAATTTTGGTTTAAAAACAAATATTCGAACTATTTACAATAATGGAATAAGTTTACCACATTCATAAAATTAGAATCCTAATTAACTAAAGAAACTTTGCATCTGTACTTTTAGGTTGGTACTACTTCATCAACGGCGGTTGATCCTTTGCTAGAACTGGGAAAGATTACTAAGGTAACAAATGAATTGTCTAATCTGCTTTATGGTATATCAATTTTATGCAAAACGTCTTTTAATACAAAGATCACGTACATTAAACTTTTGTAAAATAATCTTGTCCATAATTGTAATTCTTTGCATTTTCTCAGACCAATGGAATGTGGTTCCATGTGGATGCTGCATACGCTGGTAGCGCTTGTATATGTCCAGAATACCGACACCACATTGATGGTGTTGAAGAAGCGGACTCATTTAACATGAATGCACATAAATGGTTTCTTACGAACTTTGATTGTTCGTTGCTCTGGATCAAGGTATGTCATTACGCGGTTGTGCACATTGTTCATCTGCTAATTACTTTGTACTTCCTCCAAGTTTTGCCAACTGCGCTCCTCTCTCTATGAACCACATGCGAGCATCATTTCTGAAGAATTTGCGCAATACCATTATCATTTTCTGCATTCACGATATGAAATTTGAGAACTGCCCAAATAGTTCTACATGAATGGTACTTCCATGCAGTCAACTTGTAATGGAAACGTGTGATCCTGTGGGAAATTAGTATGATCGTTCACTAATTGTCGGAGATTTAGCATGACAGTTTTGCCATGTGACAAAATATCTGTTTTGTGTGACACCCTTTTGCTATCGTTTTCCAGTTGTTGTGATTGATTAATAGAGCATATACTTATTTACTTATAACAGGATAGAAACGCTTTGGTCCAGGCGCTGTCTACAAATCCTGAGTTCCTTAAAAACAAGGTAATTTTCTCCTAAATTATCTTCTTTACTATTAGCTATGGGTATTTCACACTAGCGTTTTCTCCTTCTGCACTTCTTCCCTTGTTTCCATCCCTTAATTCTCCCTTGATTATTACGTTGTTGATACTGCAGGCCTCTCAAGCAAACCTGGTTGTGGATTACAAAGATTGGCAAATTCCACTTGGACGTCGGTTTAGGTGTGCCTTTGAACATTTTTCACATATAGAGTTAGATCGATGCCTTGAGTTTTCAGAGCTCATATATGCAACCCAGTTGGGAGAAATTCAATATATTTATTTCTGTAAGGTTCCCAAACACGGCATTATAACTCTCCGTTGTACTGCGCTCAGTGACATTGGGTTGTCTTAGTAGCACAGAGATCATATAGAGTAGAATCTCTCTCTTTAAGAAGGTAAGCTAATGTCGAGCCTAGTAGTGTTGACTTGTAACTAAGCAGAGCATTAAAGTGATTGGTTGCCAGGATGAAGCCTGGTTATGGTGCTCTTGGTCTGTTCACCCTTGTGTGAAATCACACAATGTGCGCCCTTAAGCCCTCGGGTTAGTAGGGTCCCCCATCCACCATGATTGGGTAGCTAATAAATAAAAATAAAAAAAGGAAGAAAAAAAAAAGAGAGAGTGTAAGTTAATAAACTAACACATTAAAGCTAATAACTGACTGTTATATATCGACTGCTGCTTCCAGATCACTAAAACTATGGATGGTGCTAAGACTTTATGGTCTGGAGAATCTACAATCCTACATAAGAAACCATATCGATTTGGCTAAATGCTTCGAAGATCTTGTTGCTCAAGACTCCAGGTTTGAGGTAATTAATTGTATTCCTAGTGAAGTTTGTTGTTTGACTACTATATTTCATTACAAGTTGAATGCTGCAATATTATGAACATTTACCTTGTTGATAATTCACCATAACTGGCAGATTGTTACTCCCCGAATATTTTCGTTGGTTTGTTTCCGTCTTCTACCCCCTCACAACGATGAAACTTATGCGACGAAACTGAACCATGACCTATTAGATACCGTAAACTCGACTGGAAAAATTTTCGTTTCTCACACGGTAAGCTCACTATTTGGTATAGTTGACACTTTTTTTCTGTTGTAAATTCGAGATTCCTGATGATACCAACATGTTATATATGCAGGTCTTGTCAGGAAAGTACGTATTACGTTTTGCAGTAGGAGCTCCATTGACTGAGGAGAGGCATGTGCTTGCAGCATGGAAGCTTTTGCAAGAGGAAGCTTCTGCCCTCCTTGCACCTCTTTAGTTTTTAGGATATGATTTATTTCTGTCCAACCCTAAACTATATTATGCAAATGTGGGTTATGGTAGTTGGCCAAAGTAGTGTGACGGTCTTTTAGTATAAATTAAAGTAGTTTAAAAAACTATATAATAAATAAAAAATTGCTCAAAGCTCTTAGTTATACAAACAAGAAATCCCAAGTAAATTTACAAGAAGAGCGGTGGAAGTGAGGGGAATAAATAAATAAGAATTAGTGGAAACATCTCGAAAGTCAGAATAATTTAGGGTCTGTTGATAACCATTTCTTTTTTCTTTTTTGGCTTTTATTTTGGTGCTTGATATATTATTGAAAGTCAAGAGTGGGCATCCGGAGCTATTGGTTAGGTTGATGATTAGGGTGTAGTTGTCACGTTACTTCAAGTTATATCTTATAAAGATCTTGTATCTTCTTTTCCATATTTCTAGGGTGGTTATTAGCTTTTTGCCTTACCTTACTTTCTGCTCCTTGTTTTGTAGAGCTGTCATATAGGAGTGATTCAAGGGTGATCAGTGTGTTGATCACACATTGCCCTATATATCTTGTTTCCTTGTGTTGTTGTTTCTCTATGAAAGATAATACAAACAAACACTTAAAACTCAACATGGTATCAGATCAGAGCATGAATAACCTATCTCTGTGATACTTGTTGCTTTGTTCTTCAAGCATTCTTCCATGGCTGACGAAAACCCTATCCTCGAGTCTGAGGCTGATAGCTCATTTGGAGCCAGTCACCAAAATCAACCAGAGATCGATGTAAATTCAAATCAAAGGTTGAGTTATGTGCTTCTAAATGAGTTCAACTACTTACCATGGTTGAGGGTAGTTTCACTTGCCCTAGGAGGAAGATCAAAGCTAGGGTTCATGAAAGGAAGTATTGAAACTCCTGATGCTTCCTCTTCCACTTATGAATCTTGGCTTAGCAAAGATCAGTTGGTCATGTCCTGGCTCCTCAATTCCATAGAGCGGAAGATAGCTAAGATATTCAGCTACTCTGAGTCATCCTTCTAGCTATGGAAGTCCGTGCAAGAGATGTATGGAAATTAGAATAATGTAACCCGTGTGTTTCAGCTTTAAAGAGATATCGCGAGCATGCAACAAGATGGAAAACCTTTTGTTCAGCTTCTTGGAAGTCTAAAAGGTATATGGAATGAGTTGGAGGTATACCGTCCACATACAACGGACTCAAACCTAATTGTTAATAGGGCTGAAGAAGACAAAATCTTCCAGCTTCTTTCTAGTTTGGGGTCTGAATATGAGGATTTGCGTAGCCATATTCTCATGAATCCAGAGCTTCCCACATTTGCAAATGTTTGTGCAACAATTCAAAGGGAAGAAGTGAGAAAAAAAGTTATGAACACTGGTACCACAACAACTGCCTCAGAAGCTAGGGCTTACTTTTCCAGTGATAAGAAATACTTCTTCAGTGATAAGAAGTACAAGGGAAGAAATCCTCAACTCAAATGCAAATATTGTGATGCCACCAGAAACGTGAGGGACCATTGATGGATTCTTCACCTTGAGCTCATACCAAACTTCATGAAAAATGAAAGGTTTATTCAGAAGAAGCCTCAGTTCCCCCAGTTACAAAGCTAATCATGCCTCATCCTTGTCAACTAGAGGCTCAAAAGATCTTCTGAAGTTTACCTCCAATCCCAACACACTTATAAATGAGTTTGATGTGTACCTTTAACTAAAGAATGAAGTCTCTAGGAGTGATGAAGTTGGTACCTCTGGAAATGGCAACTCAACTGCAATGCTGGGAAAGTTTGCAGGTTTTCTCGCTGACTCGAAAAAACTCACTAAGGACAACATGCAAGGTATATTGACAGCTTTCAAAACTGCTCTAAATATAAATCAATTGCATGATTTATGGGTCATAGATTCCGGTGCCACAGATCACATGACAAACCAAGTTGACAAGCTCCATGATTTTAAAAAACTTCCTACACCTTCACATGTTTCAGTTGCTAATGGGGAGGGAGCTAAAGTGTTAGGAATGAGAAAAATACATCTAGTGTCTGACAATATAGAGTCTAAAGCCTTGTACGTTCCTTCATCTCCTTTTCAACTTATCTCAGTTGGAAAAATCACACATGCATTAAACTGTTCAGTTACTTTCTCCCCTTACATTATCATTTTTCAAGACTGTATCACCAAGAAGAAGATTGGGGAAGGTTTTTTCTTAGATGGTCTCTATTACCTATCCAAGGAAACTTCATTTCTCAAGGGATTTCAAGTCAAGTCTAACCTAAGTCAAGACCAAACCTTGTGGCATCAAAGATTAGCTCATCTTTCCGAACCTATTTTGTCAAGATTGTTCCCAAATCTGTGTAAATAAGTGATCTAGTGTGATACTTGTCATTTTTGTAAAGCCACTAGGTTACCTTTTGGTTCATCCTCAAATAGGACCAAACAAGTTTTTGAACTTGTACATTCAGATGTATGGGGGCCATTTTTTTAATCTTTTGATGGGTATAAGTACTTTGTAACTTTCATAGATGATTTCTCGAGAGTTACTTGGTTATACCTTTTGAAATCTAAGAGTGAAGTTGTTGAAGCATTCATAGACTTTCATAATCTTGTCAAAAATCATTTCAATTCCCAAATCCAAACTTTGAGATCTGATAATGGCTTGGAATAAATGTCACACGTCATGAAACAATATTTAAGCAGTAATGGAATTTTGCATCAAACCAGTTATGTTGGTACTTCACAACAAAACGGCCTAGCCGAGAGAAAGAATCGTGATCTACTTGAAAAAACAAGAGCTTTAATGTTGTACATGAAAGTACCAAAAATATTTGGTCCCAAGGGGTCATGATAGATGCATATATCATAAACAGATTACCAAGGGCTGAGGAACTATCTTTCAAGATACAACCTCTT
The DNA here is from genome assembly GCA_015708375.1 of Cydonia oblonga. Lineage (NCBI taxonomy): Eukaryota > Viridiplantae > Streptophyta > Magnoliopsida > Rosales > Rosaceae > Cydonia > Cydonia oblonga. The sequence goes on along the minus strand of JADOBS010302608.1, from coordinate 4,836 downwards.
AATGTTCCTGCTGCAGTTGATGAAACTCAAGTTAGTCATCACAATCCTGATCAACATATGCATAATAAAGAATCTCCTCATGAAAAGCCAGAAAACTCGACAGAAGAAACACAACCGGTCCAAGGCAAAAGAAATCCAGTGCGTGCTAGGCATCCTCCTACAAGGTTTCAAGATTATGTGACTTATTCAACAAGGCATCCAATCAATGGTTTAATGTCCTACCAGAAAGTTTCAAAATCTTATGCTGCCTATTTGAACACCATCACCAGTCACTGCAAGCTTCAAACATTTCAAGAAGCAAGCTGCCAAGAAGTGTGGAGAAATGCCATGGAGGAAAAGCTTCGTGCTCTCACTAATCACAACACCTGGAGTGTAATTAGACTTCCACCATAAAAAAAGGCAATTGGTAGTAAGTGGATCTACAAGATCAAATTCCACTCAGATGGATCAATTGAAAGGCACAAAGTTAGGTTGGTGGCTAGAGGATTCACTCAAACATATGATGTGGACTACAAGGAAACATTCGCTCCAGTTGCCAAGATGAACATTGTGAGGGTGTTATTGTATGTTGATGTGAATAAAGGATGGTCTTTATACCAAATGGATGTGAAGAATGCATTCTTACATGGTGACATTAAAGAGGAGGTCTACATGAAACTACCACCGGGACATCCTCAATACAATGAGCTTGGCATGGTGTGTAGGCTGCACAAATCCATTTATGGATTAAAACAATCCCAATAGCTTGGTATGCGAAACTCAGCTCAGTTCTTGAAGAAGTTGGTTTTCAAAGAAGTCATGCAGACTCATCCATATTTGTTCGAACATGAGTGGTTGGCAAACTTATAATGTTGATTTATGTTGATGACTTAATAATCACCAGGGACAATGCTGATGAAATCACAAACCTCAAAGTCTCTCTACAACAGAAGTTCTCCATCAAAGATCTTGGAAGGTTAAAATATTTTCTGGGAATAGAAACGGCCTGATTAAGTAAAAGGCTATTTCTTAACCAAAGGAAATATATCATCGATCTTCTCACGGAATCAAACATGAAGGATGCCAAGCCAGTTCAAACTCCCCTCGACAGCAAGCTTAAGCTTAGCTTGGAAGGCAATCCTCTGCCTAATATTGGTTACTATCAACGGCTTGTTGGTAAGTTAATTTATTTAACTATCACATGACTAGATGTTACATTTGTAGTGAGCTTAGCTAGTCAATTCATGTTTGCACCTACAATAGAACACTTCAACCTCGTTAAGAGAGCACTTCGTTATCTCAAAGGATCGATTGGAAGAGGAATTCTCATGAAGAGGAATGATATCACTCAAGTTATGCATTATTGTTATGTTGATTGGGCAGGAAACCAAATAGATCGAAAGTCTACCACAGGTTATTGCACGTTTGTGGGAGGAAATCTGGTAACATGGAAGAGTAAGAAGCAAAGTGTGATTGCAAGATCGAGTGCAGAAGCTGAGTATAGATCGATGACATCCATAACATGTGAATTAATATGGCTTAAGAGTCTGTTGAGTGATTTGTGGTTTCAAATAAAGCAACTTATGTCTATGTACTGTGATAATCAAGCTGCAATAGCATCCAATCCAGTGTTCCACGAACGAACAAAAACATATTGAGGTTGATTGCCATTATGTGCGTGCTCAGGTGAAAACTCAAGTGATTCAAACTCTCTACACAAGGAGTGCTGATCAGTTAGCTGACATTTTCACCAAACCATTACCTCCAAATCAGTTTAAGCATCTTCTATCCAAGCTCGGTTCCATCAACATTCTGGACCCAGCTTGAGGATGAATATTGAAAGTCAAGAGTGGGTATCCGGAGCTATTGGTTAGGTTGATGATTAGGGTGTAGTTGTCATGTTACTTCAAGTTATATCTTGTAAAGATCTTGTATCTTCTTTCCCATACTTCTAGGGTGGTTATTAGCTTTTTGCCTTACCTTACTTTCTGCGCCTTGTTTTGTGGAGCTGTTGTGTAGGAGTGATTCAAGGGTGATCAATGTGTTGATCACACCTTGCCCTATATATCTTGTTTCCTTGTGTTGTTGTTTCTCTATGAAAGATAATACAAACAAACACTTAAAACTCAACGTATATGAGCAAATATATTTGAAGAAAAGTGAAAACTAAAAACTAAATACGAAGTGGCAGACTTAAAATAGTTTTTGGCTTTTGATTTTTAGTTTTTAGTTTTCATTTTGCATACTTTCTTATACATATATTCTACCTTTGTCCTTTATCAGTCATCCACTCTAGCTTTTACATCCCTCCTTCCTCTCATGTATTTTTCAAATATAAAAACTAATAACTAAAATGAACAATAACTAATAACTAAAAATGAAATAGTGTTGGCTTTTTAGCTAAAATGATCCTTAAGATTTGCATAACTCCTCATTTTGATCATTTAGATTTGAAATCAATAGAATTGGTCCTTGAGTTTGTTCACCATCAATCATTTTGGTCATTCCGTAAAAAATCTCCATTAAACAAGAGTAAATGACCAAAATACCTTTAATTTTTGTCAAATCATTTTGGCCTATTGTTTATTAAATTGAGAGTATATTTGTCATTTTAATCCTTATTTAACATAATTTTGAACAAAAAGACTAAAATGATTGATGGTGGACAATCTTATGGATCACTTCTATTGATTTCAAATCTCAGAGACCAAAGTGATGTAAATCTTAAGAACCATTTTACCTGAAAAGCTAACAACATTCAAACAATGTAGTAGAAATCAGCATTCTCTTTTGTTGCATCTTGCAGCATGAATGGTATATCTATTTCCTAGCTGACACACTTCTAGACTCTAACGCAAACACTCGTTTTAAAACATTACATGGAAATAATCTGATTCATTTATTTTCAATTCCTATTTGAACCTGTTTGCAGGGTGATGGTAAAAGTTTATTTTTCAGAAACTGCTACCACTTTTTATACGAAACTGTAGGCTTTAAATACGTTCAAATTACATATCGAAATGCAGTAATTTTTAGATTAAAATTTGATTTGTGGAGTAATAAAATTACAGATGTTTTATCTTAAGCTAAAAGAAATAATTAAAATTACATATCGCAATGCACAAGTTTAATGTGCCAGTGCCATCACATTCACTTCAATAATCTAAATCATTTCTTTTCGTTTGGTAGATTATGTGGAACACGTTGCTTTCATCTTAGACATGTTAATTATATATTTCATTACCAACTTTCACTATCGATCTTTATCACGATTGAAAATCACGTGCATATAATAAATTTTTTTATCAGACATATAACAAAATTATGGTTACTTATTTGAGATTCGTATTTTTCCGACATCAACGGCGGAAAAGGTCCACACGTTGGTGATAATTGCATGAAAAACTATTTTCTAGCCAGGCATTTGCGGCATGTAAAACATTCATATATGTGTGTGAAAAATGTTGTCCCTTATGCATGTTGAAGAACGTAGCGCTATCACCATCGCATTTATGGTTGGGGAAAATAGAATGCAACATTTCACAAGCCTTGTGGTTGGACGGACTTTATACATGGTACCCTGACCCTACTCTTTTTTCTGCCGTACATAAATCGGGGTCACCCTGATCATGATTGGCATCACCGACAATGGATATTTGTTACTTCTATCATTGATGCCGTTGTGTACTCCTACTACTACAGAAAGAGCTCAAATCTTGGATTTGATGATCGTTTAAGCTTAAAATGGCAGTGTCTACCAGAAGAAGTTTAGATAATCACATATTAAAACTATGAGGTTTGATAGTGTAAATAGCTAGATTAGATATACATAAAGTGTTATGAATTCCAACAGTAAAAGCGGCATAGAAATGAGTTCTTCTGCAATAGGCTGGGATTGACATCAAATTTTAACATATACATCGTTTACATACATGTACAAATAGTGTTATGAGTTTGTCATCACTAAATTTTCAACAAAATAGAACGTCTGAAACTAAAAGTGATGAATTTTCAATGTAAATTTTAGTATCATATGGATTTAGTTGTGCATTTATAGCTACTCATTAAGATGTTGCTTGTTACCACTACTAAATGGGATAAGGAATTCAAAGATAAAACAAACTCATGAGTAGCGTCGTGTCGAGATTATGCTTTTCAAAAGAATGTCAAGATTATATTCTTCAAAAGAAGAACACGTTATACTGTGTGATGCAATCTCTGTCCTCACACTGATCAATACTTTTGTTTTGATGCTTTTGACCATTACTATATTCAACCATTTGGACAAGTATGATGCCAAGGCAAAGTCCAAAAGCAATGCAACTGGATGAAACTGCAGGTTAACTATTCTTAATCAACCCATGGACCTAATTATACTCGGAGTTCAAACCCTCAAACAGTTTTGCCATCCCAAACTCCTAATCAGGTCATGCATTCAAGAATAAATTTTTTTACTTAAAGTTAATTTATCTATATTTAACATATAAATTCAGGTAAATTATTTTACACACAAATACATATAATAAAAATAAAATGTGTCTGATGTATATATTAATACATCATACATATAATAAAAATAAAATGTGCCCAATATATGTACTAATACATGCAAGATAATTTACCTACACCATTTCTTATTGTTATTTTATTCAAAATTAGAGAAGAAAATTGAGGTTCCACCATAAAAGCAATTGGTAATATAGGAAGTAATTCAATCTCTTATATGCAAGGTCTCTCCTTCCATTAATATGGGAGTCATTCTCAACACGCATCTTCACATATGGCGAATTTTTAAGACAACACAACAAGATGACATGGAGCGTGTGTGACCATTTGGCTACAAACGTAAGACAATCT